>APFE030839977.1:2232-62958 GCA_000404065.3 Pinus taeda
TATAATAATATTAATGCATTTTTAATATTATAATCCAATAAATAATTGAATATATGTATAGAAATTGGGTTATATATATATATAAACAAACAAGTGCACACAGAAAATTGTGTTAAAGTTTTTGTGAATGAAATTTTGGGTTATGGTAGCCACATCATCAATTAATTAATAGTGGTCTTTCGTAGGCTTATTTGTGGTAGTTTGTCTCCCACCAAAGCAATTTCTATTTACCCTATTTAAAGTTTTGTTTTATTTGGAGAATTTTGAAAATGATATTTGGAATATTTTTATAGAAGGTTTCAATGCTCAAAACCTACCAAGTTCATATGGTGTTTTATACATGGAGTTTATGATTTATCACCAAATATCATCAAAATTAAATGTTTGGCTTTTAAGGACTTTTGAATTAAAAAAAATTGCTTTTGTATGTTGGGTTTTTTATTCATATATCATACTTATTTTATATTTGAATGATAACTCTCGTATGGGGAGAGAAGGGAAACATTAAAGATTATAAAATTTACATTGCAATCAAAAGAGGTTTTTTAAAGTTTATATATTAATGTAAGATCCATTTTAATCTTATATTTATTAAATGATGATTTTTTCAAATTTTGCACTTTAAAATAAATTTGCATTTTAAAAAATTTTGATTTTTCTGGAAGCTTGATAAATTCAAGTTTAAAATAGATTTATGTTGATTATTATTAATAAAAAAAATATTCATGACAGCACTTTATGTAAATCATTTATTTTTAAATGGTTAATAAATTAAACCATTCGATCAAAATTTCTCGAAAAGTAAATCCATATTCAAATAATTTTTATGTAAATATCTATCTCATATTTCATATCGTAATTATAAGGATGGAACAAATATTGAAGTCTCAATGAAATATAAAAATCATGCTTCAATTAATATGACTATCTTTTTAAGAATTATTGATCCATGTCCAATGGAAGCTTAATAGCCCTAATTGCAAATCCAGATTTATATTTCGGATGGATCCCTCAAATTCACTTTCTAATCATATGTTCCGAATATATATGGTCCTCCAAAAATAAAACTATTTATGATGTACTAAAACGGGTGTATCCGTTATCAGATTATGTGAAAGGCTCCCTATCTATAATATCTTTAAAATGCATTACAACTCTGTTTGGCACAGAACTACGCTCTTCTGCAGCCTTGTCTTTTCATATAAGATATTACTCAATTCTCCTCCACCAGATTGTGTACAAAGTCATTCCAAACATTAACCATAGTAATGTTAAAGGGTAATTCTTGTAACCATCCTGTTTTTATAGGGGAATTTGAAAAATGTCAAAGGGTAATTAGTGTAACCATAGCATTTTTATAGGGGAATTTGAAAATGGTCAAAGTGTAATTACTATAACCATAATGTTTTTATAGGGGAATTTGAAAAGGGTAATTAGTGTAACCATAGCGTTTTAATAGGAGAATTTGAAAATGTCAACATTTATGGTTCCAAACATGTGTTTTGGTGATATTATAAAAAATAATTCAAATAAAAAATGATCATAAAATGAATTTATTTTTGTTTATATTATCTTATAATATAAAATTCATTTTTAATGTACAACAATAATATTTTGAAAGAGTCTTATTATTTATTTAGAAAATTTAACTTATAATATAATCATAATTAAATTCAAAAAAAAAACTATGGTTTAAATCTTTTAACATATAATATTATGTTAATAATTAAACCATTATTGATATTAAAAAAATTAATAAAATATTATAATTAATTATAAAAATATTATTTAATAATTAATATCTTTTCACAAATTGTATCTAATAAAAACAATTAAAAAAGTGCCAAAATTATTTAAATAATTTAAGCTTTATAAATAACAACCATAACTAAGTTGAGCTGAGCGGAGTGCAGGGACGTTGTGGCAACAGTTGATGGGTTCAGCCAACCAGCAAGCATAAAGATGGGCACAAGCGTTTCTGTTATCCAATATATGTTGAGTGACGATGTCTTGTGCACAACGGAGTCGGGTGGCGGATGAGTACAACTTTCAAAGAGTAGTATAGTTTGCATGCATGTTGTCTCGACATTTGGCACTAGAACGTTTTGTCTAGCCTTGTATAAGTTCTTTGATTGTCAAAAGGCTCTGTATAAGTTCACTTTCTCAATTCTGTTGATCTGGAAGTCATCCTAAAACATCAATGGGTCTATAAAAGAAGTTTCTTAGCCTTGCATAGGTGGTACATGGGCTATAACCCTTTAAGCAATACTCCATCTAATAATTTAATCTGGGTCAAGCTTCCCAGTTTGCCTTTAGATTTGTGGTCAAAGGAAACACTAGCTGAAATTGGCAATGCTATTGGACGATGTGTTTATGTGGATCCATGGGTGTTAGGGGAAAGAGACAAAAGGGTAGCTTGGATTTTGATTGATAAGCCTTTTAGAGGGGGTTTTCCGGCTTATATAGATATTTTTTGGAGGGAATCAAAAATCAGGCAAAGGCTCGATTTTTGGGGGATCCCCTTCAAATGTTCTGGTTTCCATCACACTAGACATCTTATCAAGTCCTGTCCAAGACGCTTGCCCATCAATCGGAATCAGTTTGGTCATCATAAATATGTCGCGAAGGTCGTCAGCAGTCTATCCTCTGATGGGGCTTCGGGGTCTTCATCTCCGTTTATGAATGGGGTAGTTATGGAGTCTGCAGAGATGGAAGCCCGTCCCTCCTCCCTTCTGAAGGCACCGTCCCCATCTATGGAACCTAGTCAGGTTCGCGATTATCCTGAATCCCATCTTTTGTCGGATCTTATTGTTCCTTCCATGGCCCTTCTGGAGTCGGAATCGAAACATGTTTCTCCTGTTATCAATTTGATGGTTTCGCCTCGCCCCTCGGACTCTGTCTCGGATTTTGCTCGGCATGCCATCCCTCCTTTGCCAGAGCCTATTTCTCCGTCCATGCCCCCTTTGGAGACTGCGTCGGACCGCGATTCCCCTGTCATCCGTCGCATTCTGGAGCCTTCTTTCCCGCCTAATCTCCCTTTGGAGCCTACTTCGGACCACGAGATCCCTTGCCCTAGCCTGTCTCCTCATCCTCGTTCTGGCCCGGGTAATGTCAATCGTTTTCATTACACCTCGTCACTTACCTAGAATCAATTGACTTCTGCCAGAGGAAAAGAAGTTTTGATCTCGCCTATGCCTGTTAATTCGCCTACCTCTTCGCCCACGAATTCGGTAGGCAACGATCTGGATTTCCTGCTGCGCAATAAATCACTCCAGCTTTTAGAGCTTACAATCCATAAGCCTCGTGCTCGCTTGTCTCCTCATATCAGTCCATCGTCTGCTAAAAATATTACGGTGAGAAGGAAATCAAAAGGGGGAAGCAGGCATTTCAGAGGGAGGGGGGAGGGTCGAGGGATCTGTAATTTGTCGATGGTTGATGTTCCAATAATTGACATGTCTGAAGACAGGCCTCTTAGAGCATGCAAGGCCGACATCTCTCCAAAATGAATTTTGTAATCTCCATGAATATTAGAGGTTTGGGGGCGGATCCAAAATTTTTGGCTTTGAAATTTTTTTTCTTTTCTGAAAATCCTAAAATCATTTTAATTCAGGAGACAATGCACGATGCCCATGCTGCAGTTTCCTATTTTAGGAAGATGTATCCTTCATGGCATATCTCTGCCATTGAAGCTAAGGGCCTCTCGGGTGGGTTGGCTGTTCTCTGGGATCCTTCTTGGATCAAGGCGAAAACTTATAGATGTCTGGCTGGGATTCTTATTTCTTCCACTTTGAGAGGACATAATTCTCCCATCAATATTCTCAATATGTATGCTCCATACAGGGACAGAATGATCTTTTGGGGAAAAAATCTTGGATTCTGAACTTTTTGATGTGGAAAATCTTTTGATTGTAGGTGACTTAAATCTTACTTTAAGCATGGATGAGGTATGGGGATGCAATAGGAAAAAAGATCCCATAGCAGATAGATTGAAAAACGAATTTCTTAAAAGAAATTATGTGGATGTTTGTCCTTCAAAAATGAGGCCGACTTGGGATAATGGAAGGAATAATGAAGCTTATGTCGCAAAGAGATTGGACAGGTTCCTAATTCATGCCAGTGTGATCGACTATATGGGCATGCCTTTTTCCTCAATAGAAAGCATTTTCATCTCAGATCACAGGCCAATCAAGCTTGGTTGGAGGCAAAGCAGTGTCAGAAAGGGATATTCGTTCACGTTTAATAGCTCGTACCTGGAGGATCCGAGGTTTAATGAGCTCATTAAAAAAGCTTGGACCAAATTGGTAAATAAAAAAGATGTCTCCACGCTTCTGATGACCTTCAGGGACAAAATGGATTATATGAGGCGGATTGTGAAAAAATGACAATATGAAAAAAGACAATCAAATACGGAAGAATTAAGGAATATTCAGAGGGCTTTAAATGTGGCATCAATGGTTTTTGCTTTTCACAGGTTGACTCTAGAGTCGAGATGTCTTATAAAGGAATTACAAAAAAGAAAATAAAAATCATGGAACAAGAGGAATCTTTCTGGCGGCTAAAAAGCAGGATGACTTGGATAAAAGAATGGGACAGGAACTCAAAGTTCTTTCATAAATTTGCAAATGCTAGGAGGGAAAAAAATGCCATATGGAAGATAAAAAAAGGCAATGGTCAGTTTATTTTCTCCCAACAGGATATTACAAATGAAGCAGTAAGTTTCTTTGGGAAGCAATTTCAGAGGTCGAAAATCTGTAACTTCAATGATATCTTGTGGGGTATTGAAATATTCCCAAAGATGTTCGATGAGGATGCAAATGTTAAAATTTTCCAAAAAAAATCTGAGGAAGAATTGCTTGGGGTTATGAAGGCTTTCAAAGTTGATAAATGTCCAGGCCCGGACGACTGGACAATTGAGTTTTTTATACACTTCTTCGATTTGCTCAAAGGGGATCTACTAAAAATGGTTGAGGCTACAAGAAGAACGGGAAGTATGAATTCAAAAATGGCTTCCACCAATATTGCTCTCATCCCAAAGAAAGATGATGCTGAGTCTTTTTCGGATTTTATGTCGATCTCGTTATGTAATATTTCTTATAAGATCGTTGCAAAAATAATTGCAGAAAGGATAAAAGTCTATCTATCAGAGCGTATTTCATCAGAACATCATGCTTTTTTAAGTGGAAGGAACACTCAGGATGCAGTGGCAAGTACTCAGGAAGGTCTTTATTCTATTCAGAAATGGAAGAGGGATGCAAAAATTCTTAAGATTGATCTCTAGAAGGCATATGACTGCCTTGACTGGGGTTTTCTCAGGTGCCTTTTGGTTAAGATTGGTATCAATTCAGGTATGACAAATTGGATTATGGTGTGCGTCGAGCTGGTGAATTTCTCGGTGATTATAAATGGAATCCCTTCCCCTTTTTTTGCGGCATCCAGAAGGCTTCGTCAAGGATGCCCTTTATCGCCTCTATTATTTATTCTGGCAATGAATACTCTTAGTCTCCACATTAATAAAGCTGTTGAAGAAGCCAGAATTCGTCCTCTTAAGCTCTGTAGAAGTATCTCGATTTCTCATAACCTGTTTGTTGACGATATCATTAATTTTGGAATGTTATGCAAAGTAACTTGGTCTTGCTATTTTGTCATCCTGGTGAAGTTTCAAAAAGCTACAGGTCTCAATATCAATCTGGATAAGTCTACTTTTTTCCACAATGACTCGGACCTGGTATTGATTACCTGGTTGTCGGAGAAGTTTGGAATCAAAGCCCTTCCTATTGCTAGTGCACTGAAGTACTTGGGTTTTCAGCTGAAAGCCATGGGGTACAAAAAGGCGGACTGGGGATGGATTCTAGACAAGTTCCATAAGAGGATATCTAATTGGCAGTTTAGATTTCTTTCTCTTGGTGGCAGGGTGATCCTTGCACAGGCGGTTTTAAATCAGATGATGGTATATTGGGCCCATTTATTTTCCATCCCGGTCAGAATTATTTTGGCAATGAACAAACTGACAGCCAGTATTATTTGGGGAGACCGGGAGGGAAAAAAAAATACCATCTGTCTTCTCTTTCCAACATTTCCAAGCCAAAGAATCTTGGAGGATGGGGGCTCTTGGACCTGAGATCCTTCGGCAAGGCATTACTTTGTAATTCGCTGTGGAAAGGTGTTTTTGGGAAAGGCCTGTGGAGTAACATTATCCGTGTTAAGTACTTAAAAAGGAAGAGCCTGACATATTGGCTCAGAAGAAAGCATCTAGGATCGTCTGGGGGCTCTCCGGTCTGGCATAGCATGCGGAATAATGGAAAACAATTTCTGGAAAATCTCGTTTGGCACTTTCAAACAGGTGAAAGTATTCTTATTGGCATAGACTGTTTCATGAGTGGTTATGAAAAGATTGAAATTCAAGAGCCATTGTTAAACTTTTTCCACAGGCTAGGCATTTTTTTCTGGGGAATTCTTATTGCTGAATGGAATGGCCCTTTTCCCATCTGGAAGGAAGCCGATCATATGAGCATGCCAGCGCACATTGCCTCTCTATGGAACTGCATTAAAATCCGCCTTAGGAACTGTGGTATCTTTCGTTCAAAGGAGCATGATGTCCTCATCTGGAAGAGTTCTAAGATGTTGTATGAGGTCCAAGTAAAGGATGTTTATAAAGATTTGATTTGCATGGTTCCTTCTTAGCTCAAGCCATCCTTCCCGACCATTTTATGGAAAACTGGTTGCCCTTTAAAAATGTCCCTGTTTGCGTGGTTGGCTTTCCACAACAGGAACCTTACTTGGGATAATTTGAGGAGGCGTGGGTGGCAGGGTCCGGGTGTTTGTTTTCTTTGCTGTGCAGAGGAAGAATCCAACTTCCATCTCTTCTTTGCATGCAAAATGACACAGCCGCTGTGGTGGAGTCTGGAAAATGCCCATGGTATCCAACATCTTTCTCATTCCTCGCTGGGTGATGCGTTCTTCTGGTGCTGCCTTCAAAAGAAGGCCTGGAGAGCAATCTTCATTATTACGATTTGGTGTATTTGGATTTGGCGCAACAAGGTTGTTTTTTACGGGAGAGTCCCCCAGTTCCAGGAAATTTTATCTTCCATATCTTCTATTTATGAAGCAATTCCGTCTCGATCTTCAAAAGCTCCTATTTTGAATGAAAGTCTGACTCAGCCGGATTTATATGTCTCTCCGAGAGCTTTTTTCGATGGGGCTGAGCAGGAGGGCCTTTGTGGCTGTGGGGTTTTTATCGTGGTTAGTGAAATATGTCACTTTCATCTGTTCTGGAATGGTGGCAGGGGTACAAACTCTAAGGCGGAAGCTATGGCCCTTGCGGGCCTTCTTCAGTTCTGTTGTTTTCTCGATCTTCAGGATGTTTCCATCTTTGGTGATTCTAAGGTCCTGGTGGAAGGTATCTGTGGTAAGAACAGCATCAGGAATCCGCAGCTCTCTGGTTGGATGGAGAGGATTTTTTTTCTATGGAATAGGTCTAAAGGGGTGTCTCTTCAACATATCAAGAGGGACCTTAACCAGGTTGCAGATGAGTTGTCTAAAAATGGTCTCAGGATGGATCCAGGCTTGTGGTCCTTACAGGTTTTTTTTGAGAGCTGAGTCTTCTCCTCTCAGGATTTCTCCCCTCTTGATTTCTAATCTTTGTTTTTGCTTGCTTCTTCCTTATGGCAGATGTTTGGGTTATTTTTGTTTTTTGTTGCTGATCCAATGCTTACAGGGTTTGTTCATATGTGCTTTCTTTTGATTAGATGCTGGTTGTAGCATGTGTCGACAAGCTTGGGCCTCGTTGGTTATGGGTTATGGTTCTCGCCATCTTTTTGGCTCTGTTTTATGTTCATCTAGTCTATGTCTCTCTCATGGCTAGCGGCTGGAAAGACCGTCCGTATGGCTTCCGATTTCGTTTATGTGCTTTATGTGGTTCGATTTTGTCATCTTTCTGCTTAGTATGATCTAGATGAGATATGGCTCTGTACAAAAGCTTTGTACATTTTACTCTGTTTATACTTCTTATATAAATACAATTATACTTTTTCGACTGAAAAAACCATAACTAAATTTCACATTCTTTAAAATTCGGTATAAATTCTTTTTTAGCAAAAAATTATATCTATTAAAAAATAGTGAAAACATGTTATAATTACTTGACAGAAAAAATTAAACTTTACTACAATCATCACCAAGTTTCACATTTTCTCACAAATTGCGATACTTATATATTATATATTATAGTTTCACATTCTCTCAAATTGTGATCCTTTTTATGTCAATGTTCAAAGAGTTGTATCCAGTAAGGAAAAGCTGAACCCTTATTACAATCATCACCAAGTTTCACATTCTCTTTCAAATTGTGATACTTATATATTATAGTGTCGATGTTTTTTTCAAAACGTTATATCCATGTCAGGGTTATTTATAATAGATTTGGGTGTTTTTCTACATATATTCGATTTACTTAAAAAAACAATTTAAGCATATCATATTTCTATTTACTTTGAGATGCTGTCGTGTGCGACTTAAAAAAACAAAATTATAGATATTAACATAATTAAATATTTTATTATAATATATATATTTTTAATTAATTTAGTTTATTATATTTAAGGTACATTATACAAATTAAAACGTGGTAAATTTTTTTTTTGGAGTTAGATCACCTATTTTTAAAATAAATTAATATTTATAAAATAAAAAATATGGTCTAAATTTTATACTTGTTTTTTTGAAATATTTTCTAGTAATTTTGCCTAATATCTGACAAAAATTTGTTGAAATCACAAATTTGAATTGTGAAATATAGATAATCCAAGCTCTAAAAGAGGTTTTGAAGGCCTTGAATCCATTTACACGTTAAAAAAATGCATTTTAAACAACATAAAACCATAATTTCTTCCAAAATTTTATTGTAGGTTTTGATAAAGAAAGACATAAAATAGAAGAGTTAGATTGTGCCATAAAAAAACAATGTTAGCTATAACCAAAAATAAAAATAAATATACGTATTTGGTTATTTTCAATTAGAATTGTTAAAAAACATTAAAAGAAAAACTCACTCTTTTTATGCTCTCTAGTTCATTTTTCTTTACTAGATTTGCAATACTCCATCAAAGTTATGCTACATGATATCTGGTTTCTTCATAAACACATTGGTGTAGGAAATTTAGTACTTTTTTTTCTATCTTAAGTTAATATGTTAATCTAATATTACATACATTAATATGTTAATCTAATATTTTTCTTTACTAGATTTGCAATACTCCATCAGAGTTATGCTACATGATATCTGGTTTCTTCATAAACACATTGGTGTAGGAAATTTAGTACTTTTTTTCTATCTTAGTTAATATGTTAATCTAATATTACATACGTTGATTTAAATTCACCATTCATCACACTAGACTCTGGACTAATTTAAAATTGATTAGTACTAAGCAAAATAGTAGATAATAAACTCTAAAAATTAGGATAGTGAATTGAAATTATTCAAACTCAAAAATAGTAAAAAGTAATGAGTCAAAGACTCCATCTAAGGTCATCAATATCTATAATCAAGGCTCGAAAGTAAAAATTGAGAATAACTTATGGAAAATGAACCAATGTTATTAGAACTAAATTGGTCATCAAATTGGTCGAACCCAAATATAGGAACAAAAAAAGAACCAAGCCAAAGGACCATTCGACCAAAAAATACATAAATATTAAAATTTTGGAAAAATTTACTTAAATATTTATGTGCATCCAAACCATTATACACAAATATGCATAGTTTCTCATATATATAGCATGTAAGAGTGCATATAACGAAAATTTCTTCGAGTGCAATCCATCTTTGAATAAAAAATACATAAACAAAAAGGCTCGAAATGGCCTCTATAGTCCTAAAAAAACATGTTACAACAAATCCCTACATTTTATCAAATAAGTGCCTATATTGGAATACTCATCATCAACATCACCCTATAAGCATTAAAATGAAATAGAAAAATCTTAACATGTCAAAATGAGATTTTGTTTTAGTGATGGGTACATTTTTACTAGGGTCATGACAAAGGAGTTCAATAATCAATGCCACTAACATCGAAATACATAAAGATCTTGGTGTTGTTGATTAAATTCTAGTTCCATACCCTAATACATAATGGAATCCAATGGAAATGTGTAATCCTCCTAATCCTGAAATCCTGAAAATTCTTAAGTGTACTATAATTTTAGTGGGATCTAAATTTACACTCTCTCCCTAATAAATGCAATGAGGTTAGAACCACTCTCAAACATCCTGAAACAATTAATATTAATGTTAAAATAAGTAAAAGGATGAAAATGTAAAGATTTTAGCATTACCATTAATTACATAGCATCAATAGGGCCATAGATTTGAATATGAGGTTTCCCCACTCATAAATTATTAGGGTTGAATAGAAATAAAATAAAAAACTTGAATGCTGAAGAATGTACATTGAAATCAATACATTTACAAATAAATCAATGAATTGATTTCAATGTACATGTCAATTTTAATTTCTATTTAATTTTTATCTTTATTCCAGGTTAATTTCAATTTCTATTCAAATTTTATCTTTATTCCATGTCAATTTCACTTTCACTATTAATTTATATATCTATTTCTATTTTAAATGTTTCAATTTCAATTTCTAAGTTAATTTCTATGTGACTCAATCTCAATTTCAATTTCTATATCAATTTTCTATTCAATATTGAGTTCTATTCAATTTCTAACCCATTGATTTTAGTGTACATGTCAATTTCACTTCCTATTTCAATTTATGTTTAAATTCTAATGCATTGATTTTAGTGTACATGTCAATTTATGGATGAATTGAACTTGAAATGATGTAAAATTTACACTAAAAAAAATGCATGTACATCAAAATCATTTTTTTTATGTTTCATATTAGTATTAGAAAAGGTTTATTTGGGTTTATTGTGGGGCATTGAAGGGGATCTAGATTGGTTAAGCCGAAAGTCACAAAATCCCATTCATAGCCAACAAATTTATGAATAACCCTCAAGATCTTGTAAAGGATAGGTTTGCATGGATAGAAGAAAAAGTTAGAAAGAAACGAACTAAACAAAGAATGTCAGGCCCTAGGAAGAAGCATAAGTCCGACATGCATGTGCATGTCAATCCAATGGTCCTCACTAAGGGGGACTTAGATGAAATCGGGGATAAGAATCATGACACCACAACAAAACTGTGGACGTAGTTCGAGAAGAAGTACTAGCAGGTGTTGGGAAACGTGCAAAAGGATTTGTGTGATATGCAGATCCAAATGGGGCGGATGCAAGCGAGCGTTGGCTAGGTGATCAGGATTCAGGCGAGTCTACAACAAGTGAGCGCGACCGTACTGGATGTCGATCAGACTTTGGACCTTAACGTCATTCAATTGTCGTATGGGGACCTATGTACCTAGTCAGAGGAAGTGAACACCTAGCGGTTACAGCTTAAGGATATGGGTGTCAATCTCATGGCACTCCCTATCCAGACCCTCCACGAAATGCACCACTGAGTATCTGAAAAGCTAAGGGTTAGGGAGTAGCACGTGCTTCTAGTGATCATCGAGGTCAAGACCAAAAACAATCAGATATTCAAAGAAAAGGCACAGGCATTGAAATAGAAAGATGAAGTGGCCACGCGTAGCCAACAATTGGAAGAAATGCTTACATAGGCATGTAATGAGATTCCAAACCTATAGATTGCCACTGATGCAGAATCCACTGTTAAACTTCAAAAGTTAGCCACGACAATCAATGAGTCAAAAGAGGAAGTGGGCAGAGTTCGATTCAAATTACAAGTGCAGAATTCAGAGCTGCAACTCAAGCTGCAACCAACAACTCTGCCAAAGGTTAGAGAGTAGCATGATGCTGCCATAAAGGAGGGAATGAACACTTTGGATTCAGTGGTCATAGGATGCACGGAACATTTTGAGTAGAAAATGGAGCCATGGATGTCGCTGCAGGAGGACCCTACCCTGCATAGGATCAACACAGATTTAAGGAACAAGCCATTTCATTTTGACGAGATCGGTTCAAATGTGTAGAAGTTGGCACCAGTACAAAGGTTTGGGACGTTACAGGAGGGATAGAAGTTGCAAAATGGGATTGAGGAGCTGTGCAAGAAAGAAGTGATACGTCGAACCAGAATGCAACCATGGACATAAGAAGGCAATCAGTTAAATCTGTCTGTGCAGAACAAATTAGATGGTATGTAGCAAACATAGAGAACAATGGGCCTCATGGTGGAAGGCCCTACTACAGAGAAGCTCGTGGAGGAAGTCCAGCAGGCAGCGATGCAGGGCGCAACTAATTTTCAGTTTCTGAAGGTGGAGTTCCGCGAACTCCAGGAAAATATTGCAGCACTAGTGGAGTGACTCGAGGACGCGTCACCTAATTGTGTTGGGTGCCTATTGGGATGGGGTCCTTGGGGTTAAATTTTGTATAAAATGTAAGTCTTTGTGACATTTGGAAGTAGAGCGTGAAGATAGTATGAGTCAAAGGGGCTTTAGTCCCTTAGGTGGGTAGGTGATAGGAGGTTTTGAGACTTACCCATGGTCCGTGGACCATGGTATTGTAAGCTAAATGCTATATATAGATGAGTCATAGCGAGTCTAGAAAAGTAACTAAGATAGAAGATCATTGTTTTGGGAAAGGAGCTAAGGAATGAAAGGTGTGTTTCTTGTACTTAGACGAAGGGGAAGGCTCCTGAAGCTGAGTGTAAAGACCTTGGTAAGTTCACAGTCTGAGTGTGTGGAACCCTGCAGCTGAGTGCACGCATTTGGCCTAAGTTATAATGTTTAAATGTGAAAAGAAAATAAATTCAGCATATATTATACTTAGCACACTTTGTTTTCCACTTTCATTTCATATTGACTTCTAACATTATTTATTAAATCCCAAAAATACCCCTTTCCCATATGTTTTATTAAAACCCATACGTTAATAATATCCTGCCCCAAAGTTTGAAACATAAACTTATTAATAAAGTAATTAATGGGATTAATTAAGTCGATCGGAGACTAATTAATAACCATGACCCACCGCCGAATAAAGAAATTAATTAATTAATCAGTGATTAATTAATAATCTATCCCCACCAATAAAATCCCTCCTGACGTTGTTAAACCTCCTTAATCCGCAGTTAATTAATCCTTCCACTCATTAAAACCCCATGAAGCCCCTCCATTAAACCTCACATCAAATCATTGCCCTGATCACCATGAGATCTGACCTCTTTTGATCCAACGGTCAACGCTCATATTGGGCGGCCTCCGAAGGCCTACATTTACCCACCCGATATGGGTGGTTTTACTATTCACCTCACTACTACGTGGCACCCGATGAATGGCATCGGGTAGCCTCCCCCCAAAACCACTTTATCCCAAAAGCAGTGCAATGTGATCCCACTTACCGCCTCTGGCTAAACAACAAACTATCACGTTTCCCACTTAACACCAAGTGTCATTTTCCCAGTGTACCCGCCAAAATCATTGACTTTACGAATAAAATTAAAAAACACATTGTTTTTTGTTTTATTGTGAAAAAGAGCACTCTGACCTCCATGCAAGCACCAGAGTACGTGCAACCGTTAACCTACGTCCAACTGCCAATTTACCAAAGCTATTGAACTCCAGATCACCTTGCAGACCCGTGCGCTTCCTGCAAACAGTGCACAATCGCCATTACTCAATCCAAAAGCCAAAACTAGGTATTTATCCCAATTCACTGAAAAACCCTATTTTGTTCCACAACTTGGACTAAATTGCTTCCAATTCCTAAGTAATTTAGTAATAAAATTGCCTGGTAACTCCAAAATACCTAAATTAGACCAGTTTTCCCAAATTCACTGAAAACCCTTTGCCCCCATCCTTGAATCCACAAGAACCAAGGATGGACGCCCCAATTGCATTGAATGGCATGCCCATTTCTACTCCTCACAGGGATTTATACCATCTCCCACTAGCAGACAAAGATTTCCAGATTATAGATACTTCTGTTCAAGAATCTCCTTTGAAACTATTCTGCAAGCACAGAGACCAATACCTAAACCATGCAGACTACATTGGACTTTGGGAATCAGGTTTACCCAAGTACCAGTTCCCCAGAGTTCATATCTTCCCAGAGATTATCCATTATTGCCATATGAACTATGATCCCATCCAAAGGGCAGTAAGGACCCCTGACCAGTCTGTATTATTTACCATCACTGCTGAGTCCATTAACAAAATGCTACAATTACAACCAAACCAAAGCCTAACCCCTCTTTCTATCGGAGATTTATTGAAAAGATCCCTACACTCACCTCAATCAAACTTGCTCGGTTATACCAGACCTTCATCAGGGAAGAACAATACACTCCAAAGGAATCTCCCCCTTACCTGTGGACTATAGTCTCTGACCTTGGCCGAGACATCATAGACATGATATCCAGTGTGCTAGGCTATCCTACAAGTGAATTTTTTGATGAAATCATTATAGCCTTTATGTCCATCTACTCTCCTGGGCAACCACCAGCCATCATGTTTGACTATGCTAAGTTCATTGTTGATAAAACGCATGATCAATTCATGAGGTTGGATAATGAAACAATGTTTAAATATTCTTCAGTTCTATATCATTTGTTCTTGTATTATCAAGCTGATAGATTTCCAATCCCCCTCCAAAAGATTGATACCAGAGGCAACCCCAGATCAGTGATCTTCTGGACTTCATTAATCCACCAATTTGACTCTCAATATTCTTATACTGATTTCATAGATCTCTTTGTGCATCCAGTGGCAACTATGCTATTAGGAAGTCCTCCCCCTAGAATCAGTGCAAATATCAGGAGGGTCTTACAGCTGTCCAAACAATATAAAGTGGGGGATTGGTACTTGTACCAAAACCAAACTGAAATCAGAATCTATGGATGTGAGTTGGCTCCCTACAAACTGCCTAGATAACTCCCCATGATATTGCTTGCTCTGGAGTACTACAGGAAAATGATCAATTAAGATGAGTTGCATTTTGTGAAGGCCAAGAAGAAATCTCAAGTTAGGATAAAAGATCAACTTGGCCCATTTATATGTAACAGTAGGGAGGAAGGAAAGGAAGCAAAGGAAATCCTCCAAAGGTTGAGACTGAAAAAAAGTTTTATCTGGAATTATGACCCTTTAGACTTCATTTGCAATAGGAGATAGAAGAATAAATTATCTCCTTACATCCACCATAGAATCCCTAAAATTGAACAATATGCTAATAAACTTAAATGTGTGGAAAACACTTTGGTAGACCGGGATAGCACAGAAACTGCTGTCAATAATGTATTGATTCATTTAGATAGAATACTTGATGAGGATTTATTTGTACAAGTTCTGGGAGAGTCTCAATCTCAAAGGAAATCACAGGAACATAGTGGGCCATTAGAGCAAGAAGGGCCATCAGAGCAACCAAGGCCATCAAAGCAGCCAAAGGAATCAAAACAGCTTGAGATTTCAGAAGAACTTGCTCAACCAGAAAAAATCATGAGCAATCCTCCTATTTAATAGACTCCTCTAAATAAAGAGAGGAACCTTAAAAGAGATAGATAGGAAGCCACTCCTTCTAGTAGACCTGTTGCCCAAACTCATGTCAAAAGGCAAAGGTTGAACCCGTTTTTAGAACAGGAGTATAGTGAGGAGACAACATGAACTACACGTGTAGAAAGAACAAAAAGTAGGCAGACCACATCTTCAAGAGGTACACAAAAACCTTGCACCTCACAGGCTCAAATTCGAGAAAGGCAGCAGAGCATGGAAGTATCCTCCTTCAGGGCTCCTACTAGCCAGAGCCAAGATATCAAAGAGAAATACAAAGTAATCAAGGCAAGAAATGAAAGATTAAAAGCCAAAAGTTATGCACACTACCTGAAGATGGCTCCAACAAATCAAACAAGGCTAATGTCATCCTTTGACATAAAGGAAGATAAGATGCAGATGAGTTTCTTGAAGCCAACTACACAACAACCCAGATCAATGGCAGATTATCTAAAAATATACTTTGAAGTATTGGCAAAGGATATCCATCCTATTGACCAAATAGAACTACACAAGCAGACTGGTGAAATGGTTTACTCAACTCTCACCAGCAAAGCAATTGCAGCCCACCAACTCGAGAATTCTCTGAATAATATATCAGCACAATTCCAGTTGAAGAAGGCCTCTTCACAAGCCAAGGAAACCAAACTAATGTCCTTAGAGGACTTGGTCATAGAACTAGGACATGATCCAAAGGATGTGAAAGCTGCAGAAAAGCTTATCAAGAAGAAAAACGATGACATAGTTGCACTGAAGAAGCATCTTAAAATTTCTCCTCTACATCATCCTCAGACAGTTGAAGTGTTGTAAACACAGAAGGAGGAAGAGCTTATGGACTTAGTCCTCAAGTTGAATGAACAATTAAAAGAGACAAGAAAGGAGTTGGATAACATGATACAGTCTAAGCAGAGTGAGTTGGCCAGCACTCCTCATACTATAATCCCTATAGTCTCTACAACAGTGTACCCTCCACATTGGCTGCTGTCTTAGCACCCACAATCCCACCAGCTACAAATTTGCGAGTAATAGGTAAATCAGCAGGCACAGGGGCATCTACAAGTGCAGGTACTTCGATAGAACAAACAATTGAATTGGTAAAGGCCATGGAGGAAATGAGCATCCAGGCCATTGAACTTAAGAAACATAGAGAAAAAGTGTCAAATCTGGAGACTGACTGTAAGCTTGCCCAGATACAACAAAAAGAAGAAGTTTATAAGAACCGAAGAATGGTAGAAAGAATAAAAGTCCTTCAAAAGGACTTGACATTGCAAGAGCCACTATGAAAGAAATTCTTTGGGACAACATCATTGATTCCATCATGATGTTTGGCCTTCTATTCAAGTTATTTTTGAACAGAATGAACTAGTAAAAGTGGCTATTGAAGCAGTCCACAAGACAAGAGAAGAATTGGGAGATATGCTTGAAGCAACCAACCTATTGATTACATTTTTGAATAGCAGAAATAGGTATCAACATCATGAACTAGAAATTGATGATAGAACAACAACCATCATTGAAATAAAGAATGTTCTCACCAAAAGGAACCTGATGCTAAATCTGGAGAAAGGTGTTAAAGCATCCAAGCAGACATTGATAGTTTTATGACAAAGTATGGCATCTTAAGAGGAAAAGGGCTTCCCAGTATTATGGTAATAAATGACAAGCTGATGACCCAAGAAGATTATATTGAAAGAGTAAACAAGCTGGCTAGAAACCAAGCTAGTACTTCTGGGGTGAAATATTTGTCCACTGGGAAGGTACTATATGATGGTCTTGAAAATCTGTTTTACATAGAGCATGAGGTAAAGCACTTGTTTACCAGCATGCCAAATTTTGCTAAGTATATAGAATTTGACGAAATATATAGAAAGATGATAAGAATGAAGTTACCTGACAGTGAATGGTGGACAAAACTTACAGATTTACTATAAAGTTAATGTAGTAAATCTACATGGTAAAACATGGCTGCCAGGTAGAATAGGTAAGACAGAGTCAAAGCAAAATAGGTAAAGAGTATCAGTAGGTGGAAGATATAAAGCGATTCCAGCACACAACTACAAAGCAGCTGAAAGAGCCAAATCTGAATTACAACAGCCAGCACAGTCACAATAAAAGGGATAGCAAGAAGACAATTTTCCATCTGTCTCTATCTTCGTGTTGAAGATATTTTTGGTTTCCTAAAATAATTCTCATATTGTTATGAGATATTTTGTATCATTTCTTGTATAATACTTCACAAATTGAAGTAATTAGGGTGGATTAAAATAAATTTCCGTAGACATTTTATTTTGGGCCAAGGAGCTATTGTACTCAAGACTGGACTAGTTTCGCTGTATATGAAATAAAGCTAAGGACATTTCACTGGATTCTTATGCACAGTTGGAACAAATAAGTATTATCTCTTCATGTTTAAATATTGTTTTTTCTTCATGTTATAAATATTCATATGTGTCTCTTACGAAATCTAAAAGTAAACAAGGAATGATATCATCATAATTAGGTTAAATGCTCTCTATTTTAACTATTTTCTTTCTATATGTTTTATGCTAAATTGTCTTGGTCTGGGAATTTTTAATTGCTCCCTTACTTCCATAGTTTACCCCCCCTTTGGTCCATAATAAAGGATTCTTCATTTCCCTTTGCTATTGATCATCCTTCCTTTCTTCATTTAATCCTGGTTAAGGATCCTTCATTGCCCTTTGCCCTGGTTAGGACTATCTCACCCATCAGAACCTGTAGATTTTCTTTTGCTGTGCTAGCCTGCCCTGTGAACTCTTATCTTAGTGATTGATCATATCCAGTTCAACCACTCTTGATTGAATCTATAGCCCAATGGCCTAAATACTTGCTCTGCCCAACTTTTTTCTTAATTCCACCACTCAATCAAAACAAAACAATCATGAACACTAAGAACTAGCCTGAAATCTTATCCAAAACAAAGTTAAATTATAAAGAGAGAGCCCTCTCTGGACTTAGGTTGGCTAGAACCTGAGTCTAAAAGATTAGGTTTGTGGTTACCTCAGACTATTCCTTCTTTGATAACTTCTAAGGAAACATCTGAGTGATAACAAGTCCCTTAGGTGGGTAGGTGATAGGAGGTTTTGCGACTCGCCCATGGTCCGTGGACCATGGTATTGTAAGATAAATGCTATATGTAGATGAGTCATAGCGAGTCTAGAAAAGTAACTAAGATAGAAGATCATTGTTTTGGGAAAGGAGCTAAGGCGTGTTACCAGGAATAGTGTCCACTTAGAGCTGTTATTCCCACTAAGATTGGTAGCTATCTTAGAAACAAACAAGTTAAAACTACTTTCATTTTCCTTTATAAAAAAAAGACAAGAGGAGAACAGAGGACACCAACCTTTGTCTTGCGCTTGGCTCCTTGCTCAGTTCCTCTCCTTCTCGATAGATCTTTGCCGCTCCTTCTTTGTCTACATAGCTTCAGAGAGCACCTGTGGAATCAAGGCAGCATAATACTATCGATGAACATAGATCTATATTCATAAACAACACATAACCAGATATGTATTAACCACACAAATGCATATACAATCAAACATACATGAATGTGGAGGAAAACTTGAATAGCTTTATTAATATCAAGAATAGCAAGAGGATTACAACCAGTTGTCCTGACCCAGCATTATCCTCCAGTAAGAAAGCCCTTCTTCACCTCAAGTAAAGCTTAGATCACCCAACACTATGATGTTACACCAGAAAACCAATAGCACTTCTCTACAAGGTACAAGATTCCGACCTCTGGATCTCTGTGATGAGGGATCCATATACAGATGATTGTAGGGAGGTGAGTCAGCTTCTTGGATTTTGATTAGTGTCCTCTCTCTGATAGTTCTTGATTCCACTTGGAGATTGATGATCTCTTACTCATCCCTGGTCGAAATCAGAGAGGCAAGTGTCAGAGGGGAAGTTTCTAGAAGATTCTATGATCTTCCACCTCGCAAACTGTCCTTACCATTTGTCCATTCTCGCCCATCGCACCCTACAGAGGGACCATCCAGTATGCATCGCACCCTTTACATTGGGAAGGTGATATGCATTGCACCCTTTGCACTAGGCATTCAGTATGGTCCAGTTTTGACCATTTCTGAGCAGTTTTCTGTGGAGAACGTCTAGGAGATGATGTAATCAGCTGACCTTGTTCCTTTAGGTAGTGAAGCAACACTTTTAGGGACTTAGGAGCCCTTAGTTTATGGACATTTATGATTGGGGTTGCAGTGCACAAAAATGTCTAAAACACTTAGCAGCGGTCAACCATTTCAGTTTGTCCTTAGTAGGTGAGTGATTGGGGGCAAATATAATCGATGGATAGTCATTCTACAAGAATTCGATCTCGAGTTCTTGTCCGCTAAATCTAAGAAATCTATGGTTTTTGCCGAGCTAATTTCTGAGCTACCTTGTGGAGAGGATACTGTTTATGAGGAAATTTTTCTCGACGAACATTTATTCCTCATCTCTTCACTCGACCCTTGGTATGAAGATATCATTGTTTATCTCCAGACTTCAAAGTTTCCCTCTACTTTCTCTAAGGATAAACGTTGAAAATTACGTCACTTGGCTAAAAATTATGTTATCATTGGTGATACATTATATTGTCGGGGGGTTGATTCAATCCTTCAACGCTATTTAACCTTAGAGGAAGCAGATTTAGTGCTTAATGACTGCCAGAGTGGAGCTTGTAGCGGTCATCTATCAGGACTTGCTACAACTCAGTGTATCTTGTGTGTCGGCTATTTTTGGCCTTCGCTCTTCAAAGATTGTGTTGAAGTGGTCAAACGCTATCACCTGTGCCAAGTTTATACTCGGAAGATGCATGCACATCCAGCTCCTCATTTTCTCGTTGTCACTGTTGGTCCCTTTACTAAGTGGGGTATTGATTTTACAACTTGTAATCCACCTTCAGCAGTGAATCACAAGTATATTATCGTGGTCATAGACTACTTCACCAAGTGGGCTGAGGCCATGCCCACTTATAAAAATGATAGTGAGACAGCGACATTGTTCCTTTTTAATCAAATTATCTTAAGGTTTGGTATCCCAAGAGAGATTGTCACTGACCATGGCAGTCATTTCTAGAATCAACTAATATCCGAATTGGCTCTCAAATTAGGTTTTGGGCAGGAACATTCATCTCCTTATTATCCTTAGGCCAATGGACAGGTTGAGGCAAAACTCTTAAGACAATCCTGCAAAGGACAATTGACAAAAATCGATCCAATTGGCATCTTATGTTATATCCGGCTCTATGGGCATACTGAACCTCCGTAAAGACTGCTACAGGTTTTACACCTTTTTAGTTTGTTTATGGGATGGAATCTATCTTTCTTGTTGAATGTGAAATTCCATCTCTTAAGTTAGCTATTGAGCTCCTTCCAAAGACTTCTAGTCTCGAAGAGCGCCTCCTTCACTTGGAACATCTCGATGAGCAACGTCGAGACACTGCCAAAGTCAATGAGGCTCATAAGAAAAGAGTGAAAACTCAGTATGATAAAGCTGTCCGTCCTCGACTCTTTTCTAAAGGCGACCTTATCTTGGTTTATGATCAAGATAAGGAAACCATGGGGGCAGGCAAATTCAAAGCTATGTGGTACGGTCCCTTCATAATTAAACAAGTTTTAAAAAAGGGGTCGTATGATTTAATCGATTTCGAAGGAAACAAATTGGAGGAGGCCCAAAATGGGCTCTACCTCAAGAAGTACTTTGCTTAAGTAGCAGTTAGGCAATGGCTTCTTTGTACATTATGTATATTTGTACATATTTTATTGAGAGTTTTTGATATCAACACTTTTTGGTCTGCTTTGGCAGGCGTTGATGGAAGATTTGGTCTATTTTGGATTCGCTGATGGTGCTAGTCGGCACACTCGGAATCTTGCTTCCACAACTTGGGTACTTTATTATCCAACTGGTCAGTTGATGGTATCAAGGAGAGTATGCATTGGTCCCACTTCAAACAATATGGTTGAGTATACTACCGTCATTAATTTACTATCTGAGGCTATTTCTTACGAAATCGACTCGTTAGTAGTTTATCTTGATTCACAATTGATAGTGTCACAATTAAATAACATTTATCAGGTAAGGGATCCATGTTTATATCGCCAGTATTTAAGGGTGAGGTTGTTGCAAAGATAATTTACTTATATTAATTATTTGCACATTCCAAGATCTCATAATTGGTTAGCCGATTCTATCACTAATCAAGCATTAGACTGGCACATCAATCATTCATCACGATAAATTCAAACATCAAAAAAGTCTAACTGTATATATATATCATAAAGCATCTCGAGTGTACATTAGTTTGTCCAAAAAATATACAAAATTGGGACTCAAATGCCCATAGTCATGTCCACTTTATCTAATTCCCCGGCTCAGGGTCAGCGGCTAAGTGGGCAACTATTGCATTGGCCGCACGCCTAAAAGTGCGGACCCAGTCTCGTGGCATGCCAACCACATGATGCTGCATCTCTACAGGAAGGTCCTCTACCGCCGCCATCGGTACTTGGTGAGTCAGCCTCACTAGGTACCGTTGAACTGTATGTAGAACTCGCTCTATGTCTACAGCTACCTCTTCAGCCCCTTGGCCGCGACGTTTGTACTGTGGGAACTAATCTAGTCGTATCGGCCGAAGATCTGGAACCTGATCACCATATTAGTCATTTGAATCCTATCAAAAATATTTTTTTTCAAAGTTCATTATTATATTTGAAAATGCACAAAAAATCATAAAATCTAAAACACTTACCAATGTCGCCCCATGCTGCGGTCAGTGGCAATGCTAGATCAGGATCTCCTCGGAAATCCAACCCAGCATAGGGGTAGTCATCAACGGCGATGATCTGCTGATCCCACGAAGAAAAGAAGTCGTCGTCAAATGCAATCTGTGGGACCTCCCCACCTCCTAGACGTTTCATCAGGTTAGCCCACCTGCCCATTCGTGGATCTCATGGGGTGCTGATTGAAACCGGTACTCTAGGATGAATTGCGGGAACCCTCTCAAAAAAGAAAGAACACAAAATAGTCCCATATCCAAAGTTTTTGGTTTGCCCTCTCTTGATAGAAGTGAGCTGGCTCTTCATGCTAGCCAGAAGAGGAGTACACCAGTCAAATACGGTGGTGAGACAGTCAACTGCCACGCTCATGGTTAGCTGTAATGCTTGGTGCAGAGAAGCTGATCTGTTGACTCGAGCTATGGTGAACAGGATTATCCTCAGTGATAAACTCACCACATGTGTGATGGAAATCTGACTTCCAACCTTCTTTGGATGTCCTAGCCAATATATCTGTACGTGGTCCTCGATCGAGAGACTACTTCGTGTCCTACCCCGGGAATGTACTACCTCTCCCCTTCGGGAAAGGCCGGTGATGAAATAGATATCTTCCGCTTCTATCCTGAGTGGCATCTGGTCAATCATAAAGGCATCCTCCTCGATATTCCTGTAATCAAGGAGCATCTCGAGCAAACGTGTGTTTGCTTTCATATTTGACAATTTGAAGAATTTTAGCAAACCACATCCCCGTAAGGCATCCAAAGCATCAGGATCGTTCATGACCTCATCATCCACTTCGGTATGCTCTCTTTCTCGCCAAGTGACTAGCATCCTGAAAGAAAAATGAATTTGGGCCATTAGTTTTTATGTTTCAAATGTTTGTGGCGTATACGCAGGTCCCTTTGCACACAATCACGTGTAGGGCCCACGTGTACGTGGGTTTCATATTACCAACCCGCGTATACGCCGCAATGAAATTTTTGGCAAAAAATTCAACGGTAAAACATTAATTAAAAATTCTAAAACTAGTCATAATCAATTGCAAGACAAGTATAAGAGTTACCTGGGGATTTTGGAAGAATCTGAATGGTTGAATTTGGCGTATGGAAAGTTTGCTGCTTTTGCTCCACTTCTCTACTCTCAAACTCAAATGGTGAAAACGGTGAGTCCAAAAACTCTTTTATAGGCTTTGAAAATGTCAAATTTTTTCAAAACTTGATTTTGTTTGGTTTCATGTAACTTTTAACTTGGAAGCTTGGAATGTTGAGAATGGTTTGATTTTCAGGACATTTTGACGTTTTTTTGACAGTTTCAAGACGGTTCCATGACTGTTGACCTGTCATGGCAGGTATCGTTTTCTCACTGGCATATAGGTTAGGGAAGCCATTTTTCCATTGCATTATGCATACTAGCCTCCATCTGTCGATACACTTGCCATAGGGTCGATCCCATCGTGTTATGGTTCGTAAACCCATCTTCACTCGTCGATTCTTTAAATCATGACACGATGGTAGAAGCCATCCTTTACATGGGCATCGTAGTTAGCACCTCACTGACATTTGTTTCCCATGCTGCTCTGATTTGAGTAGGCTCGGGAGTCCTCTGTAGTCCTACCATGACTTATGCGATGAAGACTCATTCCTCTTTGCTTCTTCGCTTCGTTCTGGCCTTATACCCTAGAGGCTCCTTTGTGTTGAGTTGTACTACTGCATTGCATTTTGACCATTTGCACCTTTTGGCCTTGAGCCGGCTTCATTTGGACTCGTGTTTAAGCCAACTTTTGACCATGACGACTGCAAAATCAAACTTGCATACTTTTGACTTTTGTAACTTGACACGCCTTGACTCGTGGAAGGAACACACCTTTGAGTGTCTTTGGCCAGTTTTCGCCTCCCTGCATTGTGCATAGGAATGTTCCACTCCCAGGAACTATATCATTTGCTTTACTGACACTCGTTCTTTCAACTGTACTATAGCATTCTTTTATTATTTTTCCAACTTAAAGAAAAAGACAAAAAAAAATTATATATTCCAAAAAGAGCAGGAACGGGATAGTATTTCCATTTATTGTTGGCAGCTAGAGTCAGACGTGTCACCCTTGAACAAAGCACTCAAAGCAAAGTCTCCTCCATTTGGGCGGGATTTAGTTTGACTTAGGTATGCCTTAACCTTGTTATTGAGTCAGTTCTCCCCCGATTGGTTATCTCTTCCAATCATATGGAGGGTTCGTTTGTGCCTCCTGCACAACGGGCTTATACAGAGTCATCATATGCTGCCACATAGTCACATTGAGTCGTGCTTTTGTTCAAGGGAAGTTAGCCTAAGTCGGCCTCTCTGCAGTGTCTCTTGACTCATTTTTTCAGTCAGCCATCCCTGGTTGTCAGTATCATGTCTATCATCACATCAGTTATATTGGTCCTTTACTAGTGCCAGTTTGATAAGATCTCCATTGACTTCTTGCTAGCGGGTCTTGTCCTTATCGACGATGACATCTTGCTCTGAGGACAAACCTAGAGCTGCACCCTGGCCCTATTTTCATTACTGATAGGTCACCTTGTGCTCAGCATTGATTAGTATCATGGGTCTTTGACTGAGTGGTTTCCCTTGTGTTCGACATCAGCTTACATTATCACACATCGGGATTCATGCGGTACCTTGGTTTCCATTTGACCCTATTGCTGGATACCTCGCCTCTATCTCAGCTTGCATTATTGGTTGGTTCATAGGGTTTCTGCCATGTGCTAGCCACATCTTGTGTACACCGGAAATGTACTTCGATCATGTTACTACATCTTTTTCATCTGATTCCTTCCACATTATTGGCCTACGGGTTACACTCGCGCTAGATTGATGAAGGATGCTTTAATGCCTTCCTTCTAGTAGATCTTTCCCTATCGACTTCGAATCATTGCTCTGGGGCAAAGATCTAGAGTCCATTTGGTAGTACCTTGGGGTTTGCAATCATTAGTGGCAGATCCTTCGCTATTGATAGTGGGAAACCATCATTGTCCCCTATTTGATAGATTCTTACAGATGTTCGACTCCAGCTCATCTATTCACACTTGTTAGATTGTACTGAGTACCTTGACACTCATTATCATTATCGGTGAGTAGTCTCGCGTTTGTTAACGGTATACATCAATGACTGGTAATCAAATGATTTCTCACATGGTAAACTTCAGATCATTTATTCCCATGCTGTAGAAATGTACCACGGTGGTCGGTGAAGACCTCAGGTTGTATCAGCATCCATTGGTTCACTTGATAGTTGCTCTTGTTGCTGCTAGTTGATACCACTCCACCTTATATGTTGCAGTCATTCATGGTGACATTTTATATGCTGGCACCTGAGGTTGCAGTGTAGCACCATCTTATTCCATCATGTTCATTTGGTACTTTTTGGGATCAGTCTTTCATATCAGTGATCCACTTCATCCTTCAGCATCATTGACATTCTTATATGTGACATTCAGACATGTACTTGTTCGATCTTGATCAGATGATCCATTATGTATTTTCTAGTCATTTATACTTGTATACTTAGTGGATCCGCTTGTACTTAATATGCGGACATGCTGTACTTTCTCTGAGCATGGGTATGCCTACCTCAGATAGTGTTTCTTTCTGATCTCCTTTTGTGGCTTAGCAGGCTGAATTCTGGTGCAGTCCTTCTCAGTTTTCGACAGATTTCCTTTCCATGAACTTCCTTAATACATTTCGGCCATCATGTACCCCTTTTGACCTCAAATATTAGGGGGCATATATTATAGCTCCAAATCTCACTCTTGTGGTTTGTGATGCTGCACTCATGGCCTGGGGCAACCCCTCCTTCCAGAACTAGTCCAAAATTTAAAAAACAGTGTTTTATTCCCTATACATGACATTTCCCTGAGATAAACGCATGTATACATGGGTCTGTGTATACCCAACCCCCGTATATGTCTTAAAACACTTAAAAAAAAAAAAATCTCCTTAATTACGGGCGGAGATCACGGGTTTCAACTATTGATTACCTGTTAGTGCACGTGGCCCAACTATTCCCAACGAATTCCCAACTAAAAAACTACTTTGGGAGAAGTATAAAAAGGCTTCAATGGGAAGGCCAAAGGGAGGAGAGAAGGGAGAGAAATATTATTATGTTGAGATTTCCCTAACCAGGACTGAAGATCCTAGTGCCTCCTGCAATTCCCCCATTTTACAGGAAACCCTTGTTTCCTTGTGTGCGTTGATGTCTTCATACTACTTGAGATATCATGGAGTAAGTCATGGAAGGAGTTTGTTAAAGGCTTGAGGCTGAACGAATCCAGGAGATGGTTCCGCTTGGAGCCTGTGAAAGGACGAATCAGGTGAAATTATTCCTTTCTATACTTTATTTGTCTATAATAAAAGAAACACATGTCTTTGTTCCTGATATAAATCTTCTTCATGTTTATGATATTCATGTTATGATTCATATGTGAATGGTTGTTTAATTGCATAACTAACTACCTTTCATTAAAATATGAAGATGGTTTCTTTATGATATTTAGTCCATATACTGTTGTACTTTTTGGAATTGATTATTTTGCAGGTTGAAGGAGCAAAAGGAACTCCAAGAAGTGTTTGGACCCTGGAAGGCTCTTCTCAAACGTAGGACCTCAGGTACGCCCCTTATCGTAGAGTTTGCTTACATTAGCATTATGGTTGTATGGAATGTGTGTTTCTTTGTATAGACAAACTCCAGTCTGCTAGGTTATCAACCCAAGACCCTAGGGGAATTTATTCCCTAACAAGGTGGGATTGAATAAACGGCCGGATATTCCCCTGACAAACTTCCTTCGTGCGGTAAAGGAACGGGTAGATTTCCCCCATGTTCATCGGAGTCTGTGTTTATGAAAAGAATTTGAACAGTGTCGTTCTCATTCTCTTCGGTGACTGTATCATCTAAAGATGGACCTTCCGAAGACAGGACCAGGTCGACTGTCGCCTCAACCTTTTGACTTTCTTCTGGTGTGGATTCAGAGGGTTTATCTTCAATGATAGATGCTTCGACTGACCACAAAGTCGTGTCAGTTGGATTTTCAACTAGTGATGGACTTGGCAAGAGTTTCTTGTACCCAGAAGGAAGCCATAGCAGTGAAGCAGGACAGTCCTCCAAGACTCTTTTAGCTTCGTCTAGGAAGGGAGAACGGTGGATGGCATGATTGCCTTCACACAATTTGCAAGGAAATTTACATTTTCCTTTCTGTCTAGAGACTTCATTTTCACTAGTTGATGGTGTACTCTCAACATGATTGTCAGAGGTTGATGACACTGGATTGTGAAAATGAGGAGACCAATCCCTTAAGATCTTATGGATGCAAGGAAAATCTCGATGATAGTGGTCCCCTTTGCAAATGACATATGGAGATTTCGGTTTGGATGGTGCAGTGTGTGGATTTTCGCTAGATGATGCACGGTTGCCCCATTTTGCCTTTGGCTCCTTCTTTTTCTTCTCCTTCTCCTTCCCTTTCTTCTTCTTCTTAGTTACTTGGTCTTTAGCTTTACCAGCTTTACCAAGCAAATAGGAAGGAGGGGAGGGAGAAACAAGTGAAGCAGAAGGTTGGGGGGTAACTCTGGTATCATCTATTTGCTGACTTGATTGCTCAGGAATCACGGTAGTTTGAACGACAAAGGTTGAGAAGAGCCATACTGGCAAGCCGATTGTCAGTCCTGGGAGGGACAATGTGGCCATATGAGGTGCACCAACATCTCCCCAAGAGGAGAAAGGAATAGGATTTCCCCCAAGGGGAAATCCTTGGTTGGTGGACTCCATTTTTCTCAACCTAAGACCAATGAGGGAACAGTGACATTATTCCGATTAAAATAAATTTTAGATGCTTTGACACAACTTGCTTTTTCAATTTTTAAGAGTCGAGAAAAATCAAAAGATGACTCTAGTCGCCTTCGATTTTTAATGAGCTTGAAGTGACAAGTGCTCAAATGGACCTTTTCCTATAAGGAGTCTGAAAAGGAATGAAAGAGACTACTCTTGAAATCTAGATAGAGGGATTACCAAACCAATCGCAAAACTGCATAATACTTTTTACAGTACGACAGCCAATCTTCCTGAATGCTGTGTTCAGTGCATTGCGATCGATAGGGCGGCAGACATGACTTCCTAAGGATAAAGGATGTAGCCTATTGTGGTCTCCCAATATATACTTGACGGTACGTGGGAGCACAAGTCCGTATTGGCACTTGTTGTCTCAAAGGGGAGGAATCACCCAACCTACAATGAAAGTGATAGTTACCAGGCTTTACGACACCGGAATACGTCTCTAGCCTAGACTTGTAACTATTGTGCGTTAGGCTCCAAAGCATTTTTATGTTCATTGAATTTATTTTACAGTTGATCTTTCTTAAGAAGTTTTCCTTTCAGGTTCACCACGTGATGTAGATATACAATTCCTAAAACGCAATCTAAGATGATAAACAATCGTTTTATCTTCTTTTTGCAATGAAAATCCTAGCTAGTAAGGAAAGAGAAATGAGATTCTTTTCAAAAAAGAGCAGAGAGCACACACTAGATGCACTATCCTAAATCAACAAGTAGTCTAAATGAAAATGCACGTGCATGTATTTGTTTTCACTTTCGTAATCTATGAATGGAAAAAAGAATGCTAAGTACAAATTTGAATTGTTTCAAGCAATGGTACTAACGATTTTCTTTTCAAAAACGAAAGGAAGATAATGATGACACTTTGTGATTTTGAATTGAATATTGCTTTCGACACTTGAAAAACTATTAATTCAAATCAAATACAAGAGTAACAGTGTAATCGACCATCAAGAACAATAGAATTCTCTTCTTTGACTGAAAACGACACTTGCGACACTTTCAAATCAAAAGATGACAGCTTGATTATGCTACTTCTTTGTAAAAGAGGACTGTAAATGACGAACAATACATAAAAACATTTATAGTTCTTTGTACTATGGAGGCTGAATCATGCAAAGGAAGGGAGTTTCCACAGAGGTATACTGATCACAGACAACAAAACTCCTGAATAAAGTCGAAGAGAGTGAACAAGAAACCAATACCTATAAGCAGAAGAGGTCTTATTTGATCATCGCACCTGTAACATAGGGAAAGTGCGATGCATCTCACTTACTACACACAAGAGGTGCAACGTATCCAAAATCCCAAGAGGAGAAGGTGCGATGGTCTAGGGACGAGACTTCAACTTGGTTTCGAGTCATAATTTGCAGCTTAGTTTAGGGATTTAGGCTGAGCAAATGATAGTCAGTAAATGCAAATCACAGGGGCTGATCTAATGAGGCTACTTGAGCCACCACTAGGGCAATTAGGATGTATTCAAATCAATTGTTCAGTTTATAAACAAAACTCGGAGATAGACTAAAGCAACATTGATCTACTTTGCACTTGCATAGCAAATGCAGTTCGAAGGCTAGCTGGCTTGACTTCAGGCTCCATCTGTAAGTTTATAAAGTAAACAAATATAGACAAGCAAACAAACTAGTCACTCCCCAGGGGAGTCACCATTTTGTTATTGGGAAATCTAGTGTCTATGCAGAGCTGCTAGTCCCACTAAGGTGAGTAGCTATCGTAGAAACAAACAGATTAAAGTTACTTTCACTTTCCTTTATGAGAAGTAGATAGGGGAGGAGCAAAGAATACCAACCTTGAACTTTCACTTGGTTCTCCGCTTGTTCCTTCTCCTCTTTGACAGATGTTTGCCGCTCTTCCCTTGACCACTCTGATTCAAAGAGTACCTATAAAGTCAAGATAACGTAATACCTTCAAAGTGCAGAGATATACAGTCATAAACAATATAGGACCAAATATATATTGACCACATACACGGATATATCAGCTAACATACAAGAATGTGGAGGAAAACTCGAATAGCTTTATTGATATAGAGGTTAGAAGAGAGGATTACAACCCATTGATCTGACCCAGTGTCATTTTCCCAGCATGAAAGCCCTTCTTCACCTCATGAAAAGCTTAGATCACCCAACACTATGATATTGCACCAGGAAACCAACAACACTTCCTTACAAGATACAAGATTCCAGCCTATGGATCTCTGGGATGAGGAATCCATATATAGATGATGACAGGGGGTTGAGTCAACTTCTAGGATTTTGATTAGTGTCCTCTCTCTGATAGTTCTTGATTCCACTTGGAGATTGATGATCTCTTACTCATCCCTAGGTGAACTCAGAGAGGCAAGTGTCACAGGAGAAGTTTCTGGAAGATTCCATGATCATCCACCTTGCAAACTGTCTCTGCCATTTGTCTACTCTCACCCATGGCACCCTACAGAAGGGCTTTCCAGTATGCATCACACTTTTTACACTGAGTAGGTGAGATGCATTGCACCCTCTGCATTGGGTAGTCTATATGGTCCAGTTTTGACCAGTTCTGAGCAGTTTTCTGTGGAGAACTTCTGGGAGATGATGTAATCAGCTGACCTTGTTCCTTTAGGGCATGAAACAACACTTTTAGGGACTCAGAAGCCCTTGGTTTATGGACATATGTGATTAGGGTTGCAGTGCCCAAATATGTCTATAACAATGTGGGATACATCAAGGTCCTCCTATGATGAGTCGCTTTTTGTCGACATCAGCACATTATCCAAGAAGTTGGCTTAGAAACACCCTTCCAGTAACTTGAGGCATGCATACATCAATGGCAAGTTTCTCACTTCCAGTGATAGGTTTAAATCAATGACCTTCAACCGAAAGACTTTGTATGGTGTTCAACATTAAGTAATCCATTCACACCATGCAAAATGTACTAGAGTACTTTGAGGATCATTATCATTATCGGTGATTCCTCTCGCGTCTATTAACAACGTACAACATTGGCTGGTAACCAGATGGTGTCTTCCCATATTCGACTTCAGATCACATATTCACATGGTTAGACTCGTACTTGAGTGAACGATTAAACGAGATAGAAGACCCTAGATCTTGTTTCATCCATCTAGGTTGTGATTTTAGGAGTACTAAATCATATGTACAATGGCTTTACATTGATGGCATTTCGATCATGGGTCTATATCTGAATATGATTGTCTATGTACATGTAATGAAAGTTTATAAGCTGAGCATGGGTATGCCTTCCCTCAGCAGTTCATGTAAAAATCAAAATATCATGATATATGTATTGTAATTGATGCAAGTTACCTTCCACTTCGATACCTCCTCATCACATTGTAAAGCATTTCATTCGACATTGGCATTTTTCCAACTTCATGCTTTAGGGGGTAGTTGTTACAAATCCATTTGGGCACATCACTTCCATCATCCAGATTAGTGTTTTAGGGCTCGTCAAACCGTAATTTCATTTGCTACATGCCCTAAAAAAGTCTCCCTTTTGAATGCCTCCTTCCCAGATAGTTTCATGACATGAAGCCATCCTGAAATGACCTCTAGAGGGACCAACATAGATAGGCCCATGTAAGGGTGCACTACAGAGCAGTTAAGTCCATGCCAGGGTGCTCTGCAAAGAACTTAGGCTTCATTTCACCTGCGTTGGGTGGTTTTAAGTGAAATTCACATAGTATTTGGGGAATATTCTTATATTTTGGAGTCATCTAGAAGGTTCCCTCGCTTATCAACTCCTATGAGCTCGAAAATGGATGAGGAATGAGTTAAGTTGCAACCTATCCTATCATCCCTTCCTCCATGGAACTAATTCCAATTATGGAAGGCAATTCAATACCACCATTTATGACAAAACCTCCTTCATCTCCCTATAAATTGACCACTCATCTAAGTGATCATGGGCTGGACTATGTTGAATTGTAAGCAAATAATGTTGCAATGAGAATTGGCTTTGAAGCAAGTATTGTAATGCTACAAGTTTGTCATGCTTTTGATGTAATGTGGATGGGATCCAAGTTGCAAGAATGGCTTTGAATCAGACACAATGGTTGTAATTCCTTCTTCTATTCAATAAAGTATTTGAACCTTTCTCCCATATGTTTGTATTGCCTTATGATGCTTATATGTGTGAAATGTATTTGATTCCATTCACTTGTATTCAATAGATCTTTTTCTTTGATCGGTTCTTTGTCCTCTATTTGTGTTTACAGTTACTTCTTAAGCATGTTAAGTACAGAAAGGAGCGACAGGATCAACAAAAGGGAGACAAGAGGAAAGTGGAACTACAAGTAGGTCTTCTCATCCTCTTTGTCTTATCTATTACTTATAGGAAAAGGATAAAATTCTTTAAATTGTTATTCTAGATATGGCTACTTATCTAGGGAATTAGTATTTATCCATAGATACCAAATTCTCCAAAACACTCCTGTAATTTTACAAGGCACTAATTAAGCACGTCGTTGCCCTAACTTCTTCATAATTCTGCTGCAACTCCCTGATCTCTGTATTCAGTGTCTGTAGGTTTTAATCTTCCTCCAAATTGGTGACCAACTCCATGGATTACTCAAATATTGTTGTGCAGTCTGCAATTGTGGCATCCAAAGTAGAAATTCCTTCCTTGTACATGGCTCTGCGTTGTTCTTGGATCTCTGGTGGAGTCGTGGGCTGCATCTTCAATTGCAGCTTAGTGATCTTCATGTTGAGTTCAAATTGAACTCGATCAACCTCATCTTTGGCCTCACACACACCAACATCTAATTTTCTAATCTTCACTTCTGGTTGTGTGTCCTCAGGAATAAGAAGCTCATCCACTATTCTACATGCCTCTACGACTGTTGACTTTAGTCGTGAACTGTGCGCCTGGAGCACCTCCTATTCCTACAGAGCCTACATCTTCTCAGTGAAAAACTGTTAATTATTAACCTTGATTTTGCTAACATCACTGAGTGCTTGTTGTTCCCAGATGCAAAGTTCTTCCACAACTCCTTGTTATAATGCATGTAATGACTCTAGTTGCATCACAGCAAGGTTCAAGCCCATCTTCGGGACTCTATCAAGGAGGGCACGTTGTTCCTTGGTGTTGGCATAGACTAAACCTATAGGCAAGGGAAGACTTGGACATCCTCTGACAGCCATGCAATTATCTCTGCACCTGTACTTTGACCTCGCACCGAACTGCCTGCCGCACCACTCACTTTCCTGAGATCTGCTTGGATCTTGGTTTCTTGGAGTTGCAACTCTTGAAGATCCTTATAGACTCCTCCCAGTTTTTGTATGTATTGTTGTTCCAACTGTTGCAATTATTTTGTTGTGACATCCTTGACTTTATCACCAATTTCATCTAGATCACTCTTTGTGAGACCATGGGATCAACCTATGTTTTTTGAGCCTTTTTCTTCTTCCTCGATCAATCTCTTTGTTCCAATTCTCACCTTTTCAGAATGAAGAGGGTGTGTTGCCCTTCCTCACCTCCACCACCTTGCCCTATAAGCTCTTTAGTTTCAATTTCTAGCGCAGATGACTTGTCACCTTTCCAGGTCTCGCATTGCTCTTGCTCTTCCTTTTCCTTGGGAGCACGTTCCTTCTCAACCTAAGCCTTCTCTGCAGCATCCTTATTTTTCTACGCAGCTAGTTTCTGCCTAGCTTACTTAGCTACCTCCTTCCTCTTCTTTGCGACAGCGCTCTCCGCTCCCATGCTTGGCCCAGCAGCTAGATCTAAAGGAGTGCACCACTTTGTTGTCCATCATGCTACTACCTCCTACACATCAATCTTTGTTACTAAATAGGGCAATTCATGCCAGTTCTATGCTCAATTCTTCCGCGCTTGGATGTATACTCAGTGGAAGTCAACCTTGAACATTGCGTAGGTTGAGAGCTACATGTACAAGGTTTGAGACAAACTTGGGCACTGGTTAACTACCATGCAAAGACTTTCTTCCATCAGGAACCAAAAAATATTTGTTTATATGATTTGCGCAAGGTCCTTTGTATCCCATAGCGATGCAAATTGTGCTTCTTCTAGTAATCCTTCTTCTAGCAGAGGAAACTGGCTATCCTCCGGCAATTCCCACATAACCAATGCAATGGATAGTAGTAACCAAGTGTAATTAAATGGCATGGTTTCATCGTGGGTCTCATGCAAATTCGCAAATAATTCTTGGCATAGGTACCTGGAACAATTGAAAAGAATGCCTTTCATGCACTAAGTTGCTAGTGACACTACAGGTGCCAGAATTTCATCCGTGTGGCATTTCCTCATCACCTTGTGACCAATATCTGCATGGCTAATTGAACTTCAAGGTCTAAGATGGAAAAAATGGAATACTCGCATGACTTTTTCACAAGTTAAAACTCTTTCTTCATTGTACCTGCATGGTCCTTTTCCCCCATTTTTCTCGCCAAACTCCTTGGCCAGGTTCAAACCTTCATGTGGTAGGTGTGTAATCCTATGAATCAACATGTTAGTGATGGGGATAGGCCCTCCTAGCCATAAACACCCATCACGCACCAAAGTGAGTAGCTAGTGTATGTGAATTGTGTTAATGGGGGTGCAATGGTAATGTGGCACCCATAGCAAGTTGATCAATCATGATTGCTCAACACCACAGACCCATTCCTCTACTTGCAGCATGGTAACACTTGATTCTTCATAGTACACTCTCTTCATGTACTTTTCTATCACTAATTGATGTAACTTAGCGTGATCGGCGAGGTCCCAATACTCCATCTTTAATAGCGGGACTCGCACGAGCTGCAAATCTTCAAAGGGCACCTGCTCAGGTGGTAGGGGTGTGGAGATGGTGAATTTGTTTGAGTCTGAGTCTTTAGTGATCTTCTCCTTTCCCTTTGTATGATGGATATACTTAGGCATCTTTGTTATAGGTTCTGCTCCTTCAGAATCAACATATTTTGTTCCTTGGCATTCTTCCGCCTCCAGGTCTACAACCTTCTAGTTTCCTTTTGCTAGTTGCTTTTCCTTCTTCTATGTTGGTGTTGTGGTATGCTTCCTTGGGTAAGCGTAGACCTATACTATCTTTTTTGGCTTTTCCTATGATGCAGGTTTATTTTATTTTTCCATGGACTTTTTCAGCCTAGGTGACCTCGGTGCCATGGGCACCGCAGGTGTAGCTTTAACACTAGAGATTTCCAGTCCTGTAGCGTCGAATACAGGGGCTTCCAAACTCATGGCTTTCGTAAGGTTTGTGACAATCATCCTCTCCATAAACAACTCACATGATTCCAGAAAAAATGTCTATGTGGGCAAAGAATTCCTCCCAAAGTGCTCAGCGCATTGACAAACAACAAATTTCAATAACAACTCTAAGGGTGCAAAGTTTTCTCTATCGGGCTGACATGTTGAATTTATAGGGGGTCTTGAATTCAAATATGACTATTCCCCCCAAATTTTGACAATTAATGTTGCTTTGGTGGCAAATATTCAAATATTTTTGCCTTAAATGCCACCAGCCCGCTTTTCTTAACTATCTTCTGGTTGTCAAGTCACAAACAGTGACTCCAACGATCACTTTCCTGCTGTGCTATGCAACACCTCCCTCCATGGCGTAGCTCCATGTGTGTACCTCAATATGTTGCATCTTCACCATTCTCCACGCAACCAGCCTACTGCATAGTCCTCCAAACCTGGCAATGTAGTTTATAGTCCCATGCCCCCTTGCCACTTCCTGGAACACTAAGATTGTCCTGTCACCATGTAGTCATTGCATAGGATCCCCAGTATATAGCTTCAATTAGATTCCATTCACTCTTCCTAGAAAAGGTTCCCCATTCAGCTTCACAAGTTGAACTGTGACTCCATCTATAATTTATTTGATAATATATGGCCCTAGCTAATGCATTGAAAATTTCCCTGGAAACTTAGTGAATTTACTGTCATATAACAAAACCAGATCATTTACCTTGAACGTGTGAAGCTTGATGTGTCAATGTGGCCATGATTTTTCACGTTCCTTCTGTACTTGTTGATGAAATCCAGCCAAAAATTTATCCTCTTTGAGCTCCATTAGCTGCATGAGTCGTTTCTCCAAGGCCTCGTGATCGGCCATATTCGTCAATGTTGCTATGCATAGACAAGGCATAATATATTACATCGGCATTACAACTTCTACACCATATACCAATCTAAAAGGTGTCTACCCTATCATCTTTTTACTAGTCCTACAAGCCCATAGCACCGTAGGTACGTGCACATCCAAGTCATTTCGCTATGCATTGCAAATTGTCATTCTTCTAATGGTAGACTGGAATTCTTCCGTTAACGCGTTGATCGTCTCATTTAGGAAGAGCATTCCTTGATCATTCATCAACACCTTCGGGTAGCCAAATCTAGTTAAGGCATACTCAAACAAAAACCTAGTTGTTGTAGCCCCTATACAATCCTTAACCGGTCGTGCCTCTGCCCATTTTGTTAGATATCCCATCACAAAGATGATATAGAATGCACTAGTTTTCTTCCCTAGCGGATGAATTGGCCCAAAAAAATCAATCACCCATTTTTCAAATGGTTTCAAAGATACTCTGGGATTTAGTGGAAACTCATCCCTCCACAATGGTCTACCGGTTCTTTGACATGCATTGCATGCCCTACAATATGCTTTGGAATCTGTGTGCAACGTAGGCCACCATCAACATGCACACAAAATATTTTGTGCAGTCGCCTTTCTTGCAGAATTTCCTCTCACAGTCCCTCCATGACCTTTAGCAAGAATTCTATCCCTCTCAAAATCTGGCACATATCTTCACAATATCTCGTCTGCACCCATCTTATACAAATGTCCCACAATCATTGAAAATTTTGTCGCATGCACTACTAATTCCTTCTTTTGCTGACTTGTATACCCTTTCAGAGTCATCCCTGTAGTCAAAAAGTGGATGATATCAGCAAAATGATTGTCTTCTAAACATACCACGAAAAGCTATCCATCTGGAAACCCTTCCTCCAAATTAGTAGGTGCCTCTCCAGTTTTGATTCGCAACAGATGATTAGGTCCTGCATTTAACCTCCATGGCTTCACAATTACCTCAAATTCATAATCCTGGAATAGTAGCAGCCATCTACAGAGCTCCCCCTCAACATAGGCTTATTGACCAGGTATTTCACAATAGAATGATCTGTGTACATTTTGAAATGACTACCCAATAGATAGTTCCTAAAATTTTGAAGCGCATACACCATAGCCAACCCTTCATGCTCCATCATTGAGTAATTATTCTTGTCCTTCGATAATTTCCTACTCGCGAAGGCTATAAGATGGTCCATTTCTCCCTCATCGGCATGTGTTAGCACTACACCCAACACAATGCAAGAGGAATCGACATTTACATGGAATTCCTTCTTCCAATCAGGGAAGACCAAGATCAACATAGTGGCCATCTTCTTTTTCAATACATCCAAACTGCTCTGACATTCTTCATCCCAACAAAATGTGGCTTCCTTCATCAGTAGTTTCACCACGGGCACAGTAATTTGAGCATAAGCCTTGATGAACATCCTGTAATATCCTGTATGCCCCAGCATCGCGCGCAGCTTCTTAACACTCCTCAAGGCCTCCAAATTTACTATCACCACAATCTTTGCAGGATCGACCATCAATCCGTGCTTGCATACCATGTGACCTAGCAAGAGCTCAAATGGAACACAGAATAAGAATTTCTTCAGATTCAGCATGATTTGGTATCTGTGACACGTATCCATCATAAGGCGCGGACTTTTTACATGGTGCTTCACTAATCTGAACACCATCCAATAATCAAAGTATACTTCCAAGAACTTATGAATGAATTCTTTAAACGTTGCTATAACTATGCGAGAGAATATCGTAGGTGCATTCTTGAGTCTGAACTGCATCACAATATATTGGAAACAACTCCATTCCATCGTGAAGGTTGTTTTTCTCCTTTCCTCTAGTGCGACCTTGATCTAATGGTACCCAGAAAATCCATCTGTGAACGAGTAGGCCTCCTGCCCTCCAACATTATCTAGTACTTCATCTGTAAATGGCATTGAGAATGGGTCATGGACACTGGCATCATTAAGTTTCCTCAGATCTATGCAAATCCTTATTTCACCCTTTTCTTTCTTCTCCTAAACCACCATTGATCTTACCCAATCAGATTCCTCCACAGGTTCCATAATGCTTGCCTCCAACATCTAATCCAACTACTAATGAACTTTTTCCTTTTATTTTGGGTTAAGATGATATGGCCTCTGCTTAATAGGCTTCACATCTGACTTCAGAGTATTATTCATAATGCCCAAGTCACCTATTATGCCCTTCATGTCAGAAATCTTGGTAGGAAAAAGATCTTGGTATTCACAGAGTAACTCAACAAATTTATCCACAGTGGAAGCATCCCAATAATCTCCAGTCTTTGTAAAATTTGGTTCTGCTTCAATACCAATATTGACTTGCTTTGTCTTCAACACAGCAGTGATGTTCGTATTCTCTATTTGTGGACCTTAGACTTCATGATGCCACTCTACCTCTAGAATATTAATTTTTTTGGGTCATCATCCTACTCTTAAGTGGTCACATTATAACATTCCAGTGCATGCCGCAACTGGGTTCTCCAATCTAGTTCGACCCATTCTCGAGGTTCTTGCAGTGTTTTGAAGATAACCGCCTTGATTTCTTGCAGCACTTCATCAATGCTCGCAAAGTCATTCTCAAAGCTGAAGGTCAAAAATAATCCTCGTTTCAATATATCCCACTTCGTGGTGTCATGGTGGAGCTCTGTTTCCAAATACCAGTTCATAGGGATTGTGTCCATAGTATGGAAAAATAAGTGTAGCCACTCCGGCTACAACTTCGTTCCATAAGCTTTAGTCCATTTCGCTAGGTAATCATGTGGATCATCCCTCCCATCATATTTCTCAGTCATTCTAGTATTAGGAAACCCAAACTGTAACCTCATCATTCTTCTATAATCCCACCATCCATCAAAGCTATCCTTATGTGTACCCCACCATCGTGTCGGTGTAGTGCGTAGTGCCAAATCTAATGCTTGGAAGCAGTGATGCTTGGGGAATTCATGCTCAAATGCATCCAAAAACTTATCCATGTTAGTTAAAAAATCATAATAAGGTAAGTTCCTTACCTCCGATGAAATGCAGCGCAATGATTTAGTCATCATGTTACAGCCCAGTGTAGATACTTCATGCAGCCGATTCTGCCAATGCTTCAACTCTTCATATGAATCAGAGGTGCAGGAACTCTCCTGGTCCCATGTAATCCATCCATCTTCCATCAAATTGATCCACTCTTGGTCTCGCATTGTTATTTTGTAGATCTGATCTAGATCATCTTCACTTTATTCAGGGTCACAGACTAGTTCATTGTAGTGTGACCCTTCTACAGGGTCCAACGACACTACAACCCGAAGTGATTTTCTCTCAAACAACAATGTCCTCTTCTTAAAATTGATGACCCATTCATGTCAATGGTCCAGTCAATTCCTAGGTCCAGCGCAAGGTATGGATTACTATCATCAACGATTTCTATCACCTCAAAAGCAACCATCGTGCTTACACCTTCGATATCAACAATTACTCCATATAATCATCCCATAGGGATGATTTTTTGTTGGTTCACCATTCTGAGTTGAATCAAAGACCACTACATCACAGGCCTCCCCATTCTTTCCCATGTCTCTTTAGGAAAAAAATTCGTGTCAGATCCCAAATCCAAAATGACTTGGTCCATCTCATATTCTCCTATCTGTGTGGTAGGCCTCATCTCGCGTCTTGTTCTTGCCTTATGTTTACCAATTTTTCTGACTACACGGTGTCCATCCATGACATTCTATTTGTTGGCACATTTTTTTATTAACTCCTGTAGGAATTTCACAGCTTTGTTATCATGTAGCAGTTTCATGTAGGTCTCCAAGAACATGGTAAGGATAGAGGGATCAACCTCTATAGGTGTGCTAGTTTCTTGCACTTTGTTCTCGCTTCCTGAGGTGGATGCCTCAATGAAGATTTTCTTGGCTTCCATAAAATTTTTCTTAGCGTGCTCTAGATCAAAACCAACCTCCTTGTCTGGTCCCTTGTAGACCTATTTTTCCTCTTCAGGTTGTTTTTCCTTATCATCGCGAGTCATTATTCCACTCCTCAGCACTATATTCACATTCTGATCTTCCTCGCATGGCTCAACTCTCATCATTTGTAAGTTCTATGTAGGTTCCTGAGGTTGCACCTTCTTCTCCTACATCTTAGCTATTAGCACTGGGCATTCTTCTATATTGTGGTCAAACTGGCTGCAATATTAACATGACGGGCATGTCTAATTCTGAAACTCCTTTGCATACTGCCCTAGCATTCCACAATTATAGCAAATAATATTTCTACAACCTCTACTAGGTCCTCCTCCTCTGCGACCTTGTCCTTTTCCTTGATAAACTCCACGTGCTCCTCTACCGCCCTAATCTGGAGGCCGAGTCTCTGCTTGCATCAAGTACATATGCGTTCTTTCTATCATCAATTCATAGTTGTGACAATGTTGCTCATCATGGCCCACAAATTTAGAAAAGTTACAGAACAATTGTTGTGGTGTCTGAACAAAATTTTGAAGCAAATGAAAATTATATGTTGTGTGTTTTCCAGCAACCTGACAAATAGCGCACCATGGCACAACCCCCATACTTGGCCTTATTGGGGCTTCCGGCTTCAGGGGGATTGGTCCCCCTCCTATAATATAATTCACAAATACATGACAGTTATCGTGTCCATGGCTCTTACACTTTAGACACCAGACTTTTGCGCGCACCTCTAGTTTAGTGTCCTTGTCTTTCTTCGAACTTTGGAATTCCAAGCAGAGGCTTTGTAACTAGGAGTGAATCTTTTGTACCCCCAATGTCGCATCCTGAATGGGCATCACATGCAATCTCATCACGATCTCCAAGGATTTTTCCTGAGTTCCTATCTTCTGTTGCAACAAGGGAATTCTCAGATGGGATAGAAGTGACATTATAAACCATTCATGATGCTGACCATCTATGAGTTTCATGTTAGCTTCTCGAATCACAAATTTCAACCTTTGATCTAATTCCCAAGGCGTCTCATCAACCCTCATCATGATTTCCTTAAATCCAACTACTGACTGTGAGTCAGACTTAGGCTTACTAAACTCCTTGTTTAATGGCATCTTAGTGTCTCCTAGTGATACAAGAGGTTGACGGGAAAACGCAACTTAATATACCAAGCTAGCGCACGATCCTACAGAGTTGTAACCAACTGACCCTTATTTATGTTGTAATCACTAATCTGTTGCGATATCCACACAGCATCTGTAACAAAACAAAACTGTTCTATATCCTCATGCTCTTGAAAATTGGCAGCTTCATCATGTTCGCCATGGAGGATGGTGGTGGTGGAGGTCAAGGTGTGGACGAAGGTGTACGCGGTGGAGGTGGAGTGGATGGGTGATGTATTTGAGGAAACCCCTGAGTGATTCATTGAACAGTGCTTCGCAGAGGAATTCGTTCCACCCCTTTGTCGTCACTCACAGGGGGTCCAATCAAAGGACTATACTCCAGTCCTAATCCTTCATGATTTCTAAATATTCATCCACTTCACATAGATCTGAACATCAAGGCAATGGCATAACCCATTTTTCACATAAGGCATCTTAATCCAGGTATTTAAATATCTTAAGTACTTACCTCGTGGTCCCTTGAAAAATATCTGCTTCGCTTCGGTGTAGCTGAATGAGGTACCAGCTACGAATTATGTAACAAATCCTCCTATAATTCAATCAAGAAAGTGATCAACATCTCATGTGATCTTATCTTCAGAAGCTTCCAATATTTGCACTAGCTCCGAAGTCCACACTATTGCACCATCAAGCTTCCACCTCGCTTGACCGTCTAGAAACTTAGCTAACCACTCATATAATTCAATCGGGAAGGTGTAGAAGAGAATTTCATGTACTTTTGTATAAAAATATCTATCCAACCACTTCTCCTTTAACAGGTGTGGATTCCTATTTTCTTATGTCGTGAATTCGTGAACCTTTCAATACAAACACTTTTCAATTTCCTTCTTGGTTAGATTCTAGTGATGCAACATCACACATCTCCTTAAGTAGGTCCTAGCAATAGAACCATTTGTTGGCTTAGCGGGTCCTGACCCAGGTTCAAAGTTAGTTGCATCAACCAAAAAAACCCTACACTACTGGCCCTTTCGGCAACAACCCGCCTAGCGTAGACTTAAATCTCACCCAAAGCACTATGAGGAGATGATGGAACCAAGTTTCCACATCTAGAGATCAGTGTGATGTCTTTCAGTACCCTATATCTTCCTTCGCATAGATCTATAAGCCCCTAGGGCTCGATACTGCAACTCTGTTTAAACAACCTTCATACCTTCGTGAAGGTCCATGATCGGTCTTTGCAGACACTTAATAGTCTATTCATTCACTTACGCACACTAGAAAACAACCGTAGATTGGAGCTCACCCAAATATACTTAAGTATTTAATAAACACAATAAATTTTATCACAATCTTCGTGAAAGTACTCAACATGCATTGTGTACATTTATTAATACTTATTCAAGTGAATCGCACATCATTAGATCAATATTTCATAAACAAATTATCCATCCACAACATCTATCGTAAATAGAAGTAAACAGAAATAAGCAAATATACAAAGGAATTCTTCAATAATCTTCTTTATTGATCTTTGTTTCAGGTTTACAGACTCAAAACTGCCCTGCACACTCAGCTACAGGGGTCCGCGCACTCAGCTGCAGACTCTACCTAGGCCTCTACGCACTCAACTGTAGAGCCTTTATCTCCTATCTAACCCACTTCTCTGTGTTATCACTCTAAGACTCCATCCATTCTTACCCATAGACATCCTCAAACTCTCTAAGACACACCTATTTATAGCCTTTTACATACAATCCCATGGTCTGTGGGCCATGGGTGGGTCTCAAAGCCGACTCAAACTTTACATAAATAAGGTGCTAAAACCCCTTTGACCCATAACCATCTATGCTCTCCACATACACAAATCACAGAGACTTTACACCATTTACAAAAATTACATCAAAAATTGGGTTAACCCCAAAACTGACCCAGGGGACCCCATCCCAACATAGGAAAACCAAGAACTCTTTGCATTAATAGAAATGGAGTGAGTTACAACCAAAAATAGGTGTTGATCTTGTAGAATATCTCCTCCAAGTTGACTTGTACTTTCCTTTAAACAAGGTGCACCTCTAATCACCCTAATGCATGGAATGACATCTATCACATAATTAGCATAAAGGTAGAATCGCTCTCCAAAATCCAACCCCTTGCTTATGGATGATAGTAAATATATAGGAGAAGGAGGTAGTACATGAATTCTTATCCTTTTACCAATATGGGTTTGAGATCCACTCTTGATGGGAGGACGATCTCAAGAGATAAGGGATAAAAAATCCAAAGTAGGATAGGATAGGATTTGAAACTTTTATCTGAGGTAAATGGTTACATCAGATCCTGAAAGATTCTAGAATAAGAGGCTTCGGGAATATCTCTCTTTTTCCAAAATTTCTAGAATCAATGCACCCCCAACACTGAGCAACCTGTTGGTAATCAATGCAAAAGCAGAGTAGGGAAACCTTTTATTCAACATTGTCCAGTAGGAGGCCAAGGAGTTTTGGTCCATAAAATGATAGAAACAATGTGTTTTCAGGAAGAAACGTGAGGATTAGAATGATTCATGCTTACGGATTTGTGAAAGTATGATGAAAAGGAGGTCAAAGGATCTTGATTGATCCAATTGAATTCCTATTGACCATATGTGACAAAATAGCCTATAATATATTTCCCCCTAAAGTGAAAATTCAAAAATGACAACTAATGACTGAAGTGATTCACCTTGTCACAAGTCAGGATCAAGAACAACCAGCAAGATCAACATCTACTACAATACATTTACATCATGGTATATTTGCTAAGGGAGGAACACCCATACTCAACACATAAGATAACATTACATGTAAAATGATCAAAATACATGTCCACAGATGAATGATGGTGGACCCATGATTGGATGATTGTCTACATGATCATAGCCCGAGAGGATGAAACTAGATCCAGGGTCTATTAGGAATCATGATTGTTGTTAGACCAAAACCCATAGGTGTTCGTCGATGATTGCATGCTATATATAAGGATCCACAAAAGACTTGTGGCATTTAGTGCATGTCACAAAACACACGAGGAGCGTTGCTTTATCCAATGTTCAAAAATCTCCCTCCCAACACGAGTCGATTGTGTATCAAACTCGTGACCTATGCATTGATAAAACTTGTTGGGAATCATGATTGTCATTAGACCAAAACCTATAGGTCTTAGTGAATGATCGCATCGTCAGAGATAAGGATCCACAAGAGGTTGTTAGCCCATGTCACGAAACACAAGGGAAGCATTGGTTTATCTAATGTCCAACAAGTTCTCCTATCTCGTTCACATGACTAAACAATGTACGAGTCTAACCATCTGAATCAATGAGTTGTGGTCAAACATGGTAGACACCATCTTATTACTAGCCAATGATGTAATTCATTAATAGCCGCGAGAGAAACCACTGATGATGTTAATGGCTCTCAAGGTATTCTAGTAATATACATATGGTGTGAATAAATGAGTTGATGTCGAACACTACACAAAATCTTTCGGTTGAAGGCCAATGATGTAAACCTACTGTTGGTAGTGAGAAACTTGCCATTGATATATGCAAGCACTAATGTACCAAGGGATGTTTCAAAGTCAACTTTCTGGATAATGAGTTGATGTCAATAGGAAGTGACCCATCATAAGAGGTTCTTGATGTATCTCCCATCAACGACACGAAATAGGTATGATGATTTGAGACAAAATGATCAGAATGATGTTGATACAGAACTGGATCAAGAAATGTAGGCATGGAATGAAGGCTTAAGAGTATTGTGGACGATATTAACTAAATGAATTATCTTGAACATAATGGCGACACTGAATGGGGTTGGAAGAATTGACTCAAAACCAAAAGTGGAGGCTTTGAAATGGTATGATAAACCAAAAGACAAGTAGATTTTCCAACCCAACAACCATGGAGATGAAGTGGAAGAGTGTCGTGTTCAAGAGTGACTTGCTGCCATTAACAAATGGAGTACCCTATTTTCCAAATTTCCCCAACCATACTGGTCAGTACCTCTTTATTTTTTAACAAGCTTGAGGAGGATACATATGCTTGATCTATAAGTTAATCCTTCATATGAATCCCTCTACAAATATTTAACTAACCCATAGAACAATTTGATCCCGTCGTGAATGATGATTCCATCAATGTTTTAATGAGTCCAGTGAAGGTATAACTCGACATCTTTCTCATGTTTAGAGAGTTTGAAAAGAGGCAAAAAAGAAAAATATAGATGTTCATTTCCGTAGATAATCCCTTAGGTCCAAAAAGGCATAAAATAATACCCAAGAGAACCTCTTAGCCATGTTTAACTAAGGTATTCATTTTTCGTAGCTAGTTTATCTCAATATAGAAAAGGGTTAAACTTATACTAAGTAGACATGTTTTCATTTACTTTAATGAGTTCGAAAAGACAAGTGCTTGGAAACCTCTTCATGTTTAGGGAGTCTGAAAATAGCTGAAAGAAGACTCCTCCTAGATGAATGAGTAGTATAAAGGATAGCAACTAGTTCCAGTCATGATGGAACTTCTCAAAACACATAGAGGTCAAGAGACATGTTAATAATACAAATAATCATAGTGTTCCTCAGGAAAGGGTAAAACAACCAAGTGAAAGTGTATGATAGGCCAAGCAGATGGTGACAATGGAATGAGAAAACCAAGGCTCATCTAGAAAAAATAGGCCGATGAAAATGGAAATCATTGGAGGTAAAGTGGGAATTGTTTCATTTTTACACAAGCTTGAAACATATGTAAACTATACTTGAGAGTGATTTCATTTTTACACAATCTTGAAATAGATAAAAACTATGCTTGAAATAAGTTTTCATGCCCCCATCATAATGACTCAATTCAAGGTACATGCCCCCCAAGCTTCATTTCAGTCACCCAAGTAAACTATTGGTTACTAACAAGAAAATGGAATGAAAATCCATTTACGAGATCAAGTAAAATACTCGATTGGGAATTTACGAGATCTAATCAAAGACTTGAATTAGAAGGGGATATGTTTCATTTTTTAATGAGCTTGACACAATAAAAGGAATTGTGCTCTAGACCTTGTTTCATTTTTTAAAGATATTGACACAAGAAAAAGGAACTTTGCTCTAGGGACCTTCTTTCATTTTTTAACGAGCGTGACACAAGACAAAGAACTCTGCTCCAATGACCTTGTTTCATGTTTTAAGTTTCTTGACACAAGAAAAGGATCTCTTATCCAAAATCAAATCATGGCCTCCAAGATACCATGGCTTCCAAGAGGTTCTCATCAAATGGGAGAACAACACTCTGGAAGGGATACATATCAAGGGATCTAATGGAAAGATCAGGCTCTGATGCCCCCAATATATGATGTACTACATCACCTACTAGATCATTAGTAGACATGGGCATGGAATGGGTTTCCACATAATTAACCTATGGTGGGGAAGATACCACTTACATATAAGGACCATTTAGTAAAGTTGGTTGATTGGAAGCCGAATTAGGACCAATTAATGAAAGTTTATCAATGGCCACGATTCTTCCTTCATGCAAGAACATATCACATGAAAAAGAGAAGAGACAAGAGCTCCCATGACATAGATAGAGTCACACCCAAGGAGTAAATTGAAATCCAAAGGGGCTTGGACTACCATCAAATCAATATAGACAATATTTCCTTCCAAAGTAATAGGAAACTTAAGAAGTATCCCTAAAGGTTGATTGGTTCCTCTCTTAAAGGCCAATAGATTATGGGTGATGGGCACAAGTTGTTGAGAACCTAAAGTTTGCCAAGCAGTTGAGTAAAAAATACTAATAGATGTGCCTTCATCTATGATTATGCTAGGTATGGCCACATTATAAGCCTATACTATGGTTTTCAAGGGCATATAAGGAGGAAGATGATATCCTTGCAATTGAATCCAATCAAAGGAAGTGACCATACTACTTGGAGGGGGTGTCATGGGAACGGGAGAACTGCCTCCTTATGTTGTGGGAATGGTAGGATTGTCCCCCTGTACCATGGGAATGGTAGGATTCCCCCCAGTTCATTGGAATCTAAAGAAACAAGAAGAACCTGGGTGGTATGATACTTACTCTCTATAGAAAAGGTGCGACCAATGAAAGGTGGAATCAAGTCAACTATTTTCTTAACCAATGGTTGGTCAAGAACAGACTCTTTAGATTCATGTTCAAAGAGAGTGGTATTGATTGGGTTTAGATTCAAATCAATCACTTCATCAATATTTTGATCAATCACCTCATCAACTAGTGGAGGATTGGGAGAAATCTTTCGATAACCAGTTTGAAGATGAGGCTGAGAAGCTGTAAGGTTTTCCAACACTTTTGAGGCTTCATCCATATAAGGAAAAAGGTGAATATTGTGATTACCTTCACATAACTTACAAGGAAATTTAACTTTACCCATTTTCCCATGGACCTTACTATCACTAGGTGATGGTTTATCACCAACATGATCTCTAGAGTTTTATGACAAAGTCTGATGTGAGCCTGTAAACCACACTTCTAATATCTTGTTAATATCGAGACAATCTCTAAGAAGGTGGTCACCCTTACATAACTTGCAGGGGAATTTAACTCTTCGAGACTGACTGGAATGTTTCTTAACAACAGTTTCAACAGTAGCAATGGTTACTTGGTTTCCCCCTTGCTTATTTTTCTTCTTCTTAATCTTCCTTTTCTTATTCTTCTTATCCACCTCGTTACTAACCTAGAGACTTTCACGAGACGAAGAGAAAGAAGTGGAAGAAGACCAAACAAGTGAAGAAGGGAAAGGGTTAAATTTAGGATCAACTTGAGGTTGATATTGTTTAGGTGGAGGAGAACTTGGTTAAGGGGAAGTTTGGACATTTGAAACCATAGTGGTCGAAAATAGAAAACTAATGGTAAATCCAGGAAGGGACAAAATTTCCATATAAGAAGCACCAATATTTCCAAAGGAGGAAAGGGAATAGGACTCCTGTCAAAAGGGTTTCCTTGTGTTGGCTTGAGGGGGCCTGACCCAGGTTCAACATTAATTAGCCAAACAAAGCCCTACACTACTAGCTCTTTCGGCATTAGCCCGCAAAGCATGAACCGAAGTCTCACCCAAAGCAGTATGGGAGGATGTTGGAACCAAGTTTCCGCACCTTGAAATGGTTGTGATGTCGTTTGATTCCTTCTATCCCTGCCTTAGTGTAGGTTACTTCTTTCTAGGTTTTGCAAGATGAGCCCTCTATTTCATTGTTCCATACCACCACGAAAGGGTATAGTTGACCTTCGCACAGCCCTAACCTACTGTACAAGTACTTTCGTGCTGCTATGGCAGCATGTCGTGCAGATTCCCCAATTAGTCTAAGTGCTTTGCTTATCTCATCAAATACTTAAATTTAACACTATGTGAGCAAATATTTGTAATTGGGTTCAATTATTCAATGTAATTACATTCATTTGTGCATCATATAAGCATAATAAAGGCAATTCATTCATAAAATGTCCAACCGCATCAACAGAACAAAGACATGGAAATTGCAAAATATATTCTTTTATTAATATCTTCCAAATGTTACAACTTCTATCCGCCCTATGCACACAGCTGTAGGGGTCCGTGCACTCAACTGTGGACTTCTACCCCAGGCCTTTGTGCACTTAGTTGTACAGCCTCTACCTATGCTACAATCCAAGACTTAGACTTCTTGCTCCAATGCTATGACTCTATTACATCGTGTGTCATTCTTTTTTTTATTTTCTAAAACTGCTTCGAGCTTAGCTCTTTTTATATAATCCCATGGTCCACGACCATGGGTAGATCTCTTACATCTGACTTTACTTTACAAAACTAAGGGCGGACTACCCTTTTTGACACATGACACCTTACAAAAATTGACTTAAACATGGGCTTTTAGCCCCAAAACTTCCCTTGGGGGGTCCCACTCCCAATAGGCCCCCAACACAAACATCATGACTCACCCTCGAGTCACTTGATAGGCATGGAGATCTTTGCGCGAAGACCATCCAGCTCGACTTGGATGACAACAATCTTGGTCGTGCACTAAGTTGTTTCCTACTTCACATCTTCAGTTGTCTTCTCGATTACTACTCTTGAGCTCTTAGCCTGAAGCTATTGTTGCATCCCTTGCAAAGTTGCAAGCTTGCCTTCAATGTTTCCCATGACTATGTTAATTTATTCTATCCAGGGCTTTAGTCACACCTTCAACAATGCTTCCTTATGCAGCGTTACATCCACCTATTCCTTAAGCTGCTTGGCTTCTTGTAACTTGGCTAGCCTCTGTGTTAGCACGATGGTTCGCGCTATACCCTTAACTTTGTCATAGCATTGTTGTAGCTTGCGTGCTTCCATCACTAGCCTCTAGATGTTTGGGTCCTCTTGCAAGCTGGTCAAGACCTCAAATGATTCCTCGAACAACTATGTGTAGTCTACTACTGCAATCTCCGCTGCCACGACCTCTTTTGTGACAGTGGCTGCTCGTTGTTCCTTTACCTCTAGTGGTGTTGAAGGCTGGGCCCTAAACTAGAGCTTCATAATCTGTAGGTTTAGCTCCAACTGAACCCACGCCATCTCTGTTTGAGTGTCGTGCACCCCTATGGCCAATTTGTGGATGCCAACCTCGGCTGGCTCCTCCTCCAAAATGGTCAACTCGAGGACCATTCTGCATGCCTCCTCCGCGACTTCCATGATCTTCTCACTCTAGTTGGTCACCTCTGCCTTAGCGGCAATGGCAGCATTTCTTTGTAGGGCCATATATGCATTGTTTATCCATTATTTGCTAATCACCTGGAGGGCACGGTGCTCATGGGCCCTTAGCTCTACAATTACTCCATCCTGAAAGAGCTAGAGTGCTTCACGCGGAAGCATTGCCAGGTTCAGTCCAACTCCTTTCAAGGCGCTGGCAGTGGACCTGTCAGCCTCATTTTCTATGGTTAGTGCTCCAACCAATAGCACTATCATACTAGAAGCCTTTGTGCGCAACATATCGGCAGCCTTTGATGTGCCGATAGCCAAGTTGGTAGATACCATACCAGCATGCAATGCATGGGCCTGCAACTCCTACAAACTGGTCTGGATGGCCCATAGTATGATTTGTTGCTACTTTTGAAATTTTTGTAGGGCCTCCACAGTGACATCTCTGACTATGTCACCGATGTCATCTAAGTCGCCCCTCGTCAATGTGATAGGGTCTAGCAAGGTCTTGGTCTCTTTGGATTTCTTTCTGGACCTTCCCTTCTCCAGATCTCTTGGGCACTTAATGCGGGTGGATGTCTCCTGAGGACCTATGGCGTCCGGCTCTGTGTCTTCCTCTTTGGTCTTAGGTGAAGGTGAACACATGCCTTTGTCAGAGCCCCTCTCTGTACTACCTATCATTTTTCCTACCTCCTTTCCTACCTATTTTGCTTGGGCCTTCTCAGCGGCCTCCTTTTTCCTCTTTTTGACTAGCTACGCCATCTTTAGCTTGGCCTCCTCCTTCTTCTTCTATGCAGCGGACTTGCTTCCACCCACTGCCAAGTCCGTGGTAGTGCACCACTCCAAGAACCATTTATCAAGCACCGCATCAATGGCATCATTTATGGCTAGATATTGCAAATCATACCACTTCTGCATAGGGTCCTTCCATGCCCTGATTGATATTTGATGAAAATCAGCTCTAAACTCGGCATAGCTCTGCAAGTTAGCATATATTGTGGGTGACAATCACTACTTGCGATTGATGGCCATTCTGATATTCATTTCCTTCAAGATCCCGAAGATCTTGCTATCCCAAACTCACTCCATGTACTTGGTCGCCCACATCGAAGCATAGTTCAATACTTCAGGAAGGTCTGGCATGACCAAAGAGAATTAGCTCTCCTCTTGTAGCTCCCACACTATCAACACAATCAACATCAAGAGCCATGCATAGTGGAATTTCTTGCTTTTCTCTTGCGCTTCATGGTACTTTGCTAGGAACTCTTCGTGAAGGTAGTCCGACCAATTAAACTAGACTCCTTTCGCATAATGTTTTGTGAGCATGACTACAAGCACTAGCACATCATCGGTGCGACACTTCCACATCACCTTCCCTGCAAGGATTTGTGTTGCTACCTTCACAGAGGGGTCACAGATGCTGGAGATAGCGTATCGGCACAACTTCTTCACCAGCTTGAATTTCTCCTTCATTGATTCTGTGAGCACCTGCTCGACACCCTTACTGCCAAAGATCATAGCTAGATTTTCGCATGTATACGACAAGTGCTTTATTCGAGGATTAACATATCTGTGAAGGGTATCGACTCCTCTAGTCATAGACACCCATCATGCACCAAGTAGAGTAGCTTCTTGATGACCAAAACTATCACCAATGTGCAGTTATAGTGCAGCACCCAGAGCAAGTTCAGCAATCCTACCTTCTCTACCCCCTTGATCCACCTTTGAGGCTCCAAGGTAGTGATTCCTATATTTGTGTCTATGATGCAGCACATCAGCTACTCAGTCGTGAGGTGTGGGAACTTCTCATGGTCTCCCAAGTCCCAGTCTTCAAGCTTCATTATCAGCACTGGGGCCAAGCGCGGACCGCCGAAAGTAATTTCATCTGGTAATAGATGGATTTATAGGGTAGTCTTACTCTCATCAATTTCCTTTGGGACCTTGGACTTAGGCTTGCGTGAAGGGACATGCTTTGACAACCATGTAATAGGGTCTGAACCCTAGCTCTCAACCTCCTCTACTTCCACTCCCACATCCTCATCATCCATCGGGATATCTTCAATATCTTCCTCCTCTAATGTTGGTTTATAGCCTTTCCTTTCTCCTGCGCAGTGGGCTTTGGTGGGTTTCATCTTGGTGAGGAAAGCACCAGTATGGTAGGATGTTTTCCCTTCTTGTCCTTCAAGGCTTCCTTGGTTGGGCTTGGCTTCGGTCTTAGAGTTCTCGGCGATTTAGGGACCTCCGCCAATACTTTGGCTACTTCCGGAGTAGCTACTTTGGCCTCCATGTCAATTTCCTAAACATTCTCCTTGGCTGCCACTTCTTTGATGTTCATAGCTTTTGTGCGTGTTGACATGATGCTATTCACTAGTTCCTATGTCTCCTTTAACAATTGTTCAAATGCCAAACTCGCTATCAAATCTTGAAAGAATTCACAGTTCATGTGCACCTAAGAACGCAACAACTCAATTTTGAAAATGCCAAGTGTTCTTCGTTGGATATTCACTTGTAATTTATACGACATTTTGAATTCAAATCCTACCATTCCCCCCCAAAATTAGTTCATTAATGCCGGATTGGCGACATATTTTCAAGGATCTAAGCCATACATTTCATCTTAAATATGGGCTACGCACTCTATTTGGCCTCACTTTTACCGTCTTGTCATGAATAGTGACTGTAACGGTCACTTTCTAGCCACTCTATGTGATTTCTCCCTGGGTAGTGTAGCTCCCTCTACGCTACCATGGACCCAGTGACACTTCCTTGCTTCACACCATCTTCCAATCACACAGCTCCCCAACCTGGGCAGTGTAGTTTATAGTCCCACACCTCCTTTCGGCTGTCTCAAGTGCTAAGACTGTGCTACCTTCATTTAGCCACATGGCTGGACCATTGGTGTATGGCTTCAAGCAACTTCCATTCACCTTTCTAGGGAAGGGTTCTCCATTCAATTTGACTAGTTGTATCGCTCCTCCATCGATAATCTCCTTAATAATGTAGGGCCCTAACCAGTGCATCCTGAACTTCCTTGGAAATTTATCAAACTTACTATCATATAACAAAACTAGGTCATTTACCTTAAATGTGCACCACTTGATGTGTTGATCATGCCATGCCTTTTCACTCTACTTTTGGACCTGCTGGTGAAATCCTGCTAAAAATATTTCTTCCTTCAATTCATTTAGCTGTAAGAGCCTCTCCTCTAGGGCTCTGCGATCTGTCATACCTGTGAGTGTTGTTATGCACAGGCTAGGCACAATATACTCCATAGGCATTACCACTTTCACACCATAGACATGCTTAAAAGGGGTTTGTCCAGTCAACTTCTTGCATGTCGTTTGATAAGCCTATAGTACTACAAGTATGCGTCAGTCCCAATCACTTCGTTGAGCATTGCAAACCTTGGTTAGTGTGTTTTCAAGCACTCTATTGAATGCTTCCACCGTCCCGTTAACCTGTAGGTGATAAGGTGTACTCTTCTAGTGATATGCCTAAACTTCCTCCGTCAGCGCACTGATCATCTCATTTAGGAAGTGTGTACCATGATCACTCATCAAGATCTTTGAATAGCTAAATCGCGTCAATACATGCTCAAATAGGAACTTCGTGGCAATCACGCCTGTGTAATCCTTCACTGGATGCACTTCTGCCCAACGAGTCAAATATTCTGTTGCAGTGATAATGTACCTTGCTCCCTTCTTTTCTTATGGCTGAATGGGTCCTACAAAATCTATCGCCCACTTCTTGAAGGGTTTCAATGTCATTTGTGGATACAAAGGCATCTCATCCCTCTGTGATGGTCTGTCAGTCCTTTTACACACATCGCACACCTTGCACTATGCTTTTGATTCCTGATGAAGGGCTAGCTACCACAACCCTGCACATACAATCTTCTACGAAGTTTCTCTCCCTACATAATGGCCTCCTATAGTGCCCCCATAAGCATCTGCGAGGATGATTCCTCTCTTGAACTCAGGTACATACCGTCATAATATCTTATCAGTCCCCATATTCTATAGATGCCCAGCAATGACAAAGAAACCTGCCACACGCACCACTAATTCCTTCTTTTGTTGGATAGTGTATCCTTTCGGTGTAGTTCATGTTGTTATGAAGTGTATTATATCCTCAAAATGACCATCCACGACGTGCAATGCAAATAGTTGTGCATCAAGCAATCCTTCTTCCATGTTAGTAAGTTCCTCCCCTATTCGGATATGCGACAGATGGTCTGGTCCTGCGTTCAATCATCTAGGCTTCACAACCACCTAAAATCATACTCTTGGAAAAATAAGAGCCACCTGCAAATTCTCCCCCCCAACACAGGCTTATTGACCAGGTGCTTCAGTGTGGTGTTGAGCACAGGATCCCCCAAGGCAAGTTTTGGGGCTTAAAGCCCAGATTTTGCCCAAATCTGATGTAAAGACTCCGCGTTTGTGGGCGCGAAGCGCAAAAATTATAAATGAGTCATAGGGCTGTCGCCCTCATTTTTGTAATGTAATGTCAACTTTAGAAATCTACCCATGGTCCACGGACCATGGGATTGTATAAATAGAGCGAGGCTCTAAGTTGTAATGAAGTAAGTCAGTAAGATCTAATGATGGAGAATTGAGTCTTATCTAAGTGAAAATTCGAGTCTTTGGGTCGTAGAGTAGGAGAAGGCTCTGCAGCTAAGTGTGCGGACCCCTGCAGCTAAGTGCACAGGGCTAGTCAAGTCTGTAATCTTTGGAGAAGTAATAAAGAGAATTTTTACATCATTTCTATGTATCTTTTTCCTGTTTTGTGCATTGAATGTATCGGATATAAATTTCATTTCTATTGTCCCTATGATGCACGAACTTATATGAATGTGTTGATAAAGTGAATATAAGATAAAGTATGTGTTTATGCGAAGATAACTAACTGTTATAAGAAGATAAGTAAGATTCATGGTATAACTTGGGAAAGTAGTGTAGGTCACTACTAGGGTAATGCAAAGTCACCTCAACCCCTGGTGAGGGTTGCACGAAGTTGATTATAAGAGATCGTGAAGGCCTCAGAGGTCAGGATAGTTTGCGAAGAAATCTATGTGAAGTTATTTACAGTTTGACTAAACCGACCCCTCAGACATCTCAAGGATGCAGAAACTTGGTTCTAGCATCCCCCCATACTACTTCAATTGACACCTCAGTCCACGCTCTATGGGCTATTGCCAAAAGGACTAATAGTATAGTGATTTATTTGGCTAATTAACTCCGAACCTGGGTCAAGCCCCCTCAAGCCAACAAATGGTTATGTTGCCTGGACTGGAATTTTCATAGAGATGTCTGATGTCGTATCATTGGAATCCAACTAAGAAGGAAACTGAAGGTTGGTTGGATAGAAGAATTCACGAGTTCACGGCGTAGGAGAACAGGAGTCCGTGATTGATGAAAGAAGAGTGGTTAGACTGCTACCTATACATAGAGATCCACGAAATCTTTTTCACATATTTCCCTACTAATCTGTATGAGTGGATCGTGAAGCTAGCAAATAGCCAAGGAAGGTGGAAACTAGACAATCCTATTATGTGGACCCCAAAGTTGGTGCACAGATTGGAATCATTGGAGGATAAGGTCGCACACATTGTTAATCACTAGCTTGATCGGATTATAGGAGGATTCATTATTGATTTCACAATAGATACTTTAGCCAGCTATAGCGAAGCGGAGTGAGACTTTCTCAAAGGACTGCAAGGTAAGTACGTAAAGTCTCTGAATACCTGGATTAAAATTCTATTGTGTGAAAAAAGGGTTATGCAATTACCTTGATGTCCGGAGCTAGGCAAAGTGGAAAAACCTACAGAAATGAAGGAAGTAAGGGACCAGAGAATAGCCCTTTGTTTTTACCTCTGCGAGGGGATGAGGAAGAAGTTGCGAAGGTCTCGCTGCGAAGTGTGATCCATTTGATAAGGCAAAGGATTTCAAGCATACTGCCCCCACCCACACCAACACCAGTTTCACCCCCTTCACCTCCATCTTCCCCCATACCACCTCTGCCACCACCGCGAGTCAATATGCCAAGCACGATAAAGTTGCCTATGTTCAAGGGAATAGGAAATGAAGATCCAGACCAGTTTTGGTTCGTGATAAGAGCTATATGGGAAGCACAAGGAGCTATGGACTATAATATGAAGAAACGACACTGGTTAGTGCTCTACAAGATCATGCACTAACCTAGTATATTAAGAATTCTAATGACAATCTGAATGCAGGAATAGCAGATATCTAAATTGCGCTAAACAAAGAATTTAGCAAGCCAAAGTTAGAAGTGTAGTCAATCATTGGATTCAAGGAGATCACAATGTTACCAGGTGAGACTCCTTGGGAGATAGATCAGAGACTAAAGTGTATGATTCGTGAAGCTAATATGACTTTGACGGATAGACAGCACCACGAATAGTTTGTAGCATCGCTAACGCTGCATTTGATGAATGCGTTGTCGCAATAGAGGTTAACAACTCAGGTAGAGGCCTTGGAGATCATGATAAGGCTGCATGAAACCCCAATGTAGGATCCTAACTTGGGAGTTTAGCAGATCCACACGTATTTGAAAAACTTATGCCTTGAGATGCAGAGTCTAAAACAGGATAGGACAGCTCAACCAAAAGTGTGTGAAGAGGTGTGGTGCGTAAAATGAAAGGGTTAGGGTCATGATAAGGACCACTTCCATGTGTTCCTGAATTACCTCATGGAAGGAGCACCAATGCTGCTAAGGCTGGGAGTGCAACTAGGACCTAGCGCGGCACCTGCTTTGTGGTGTGCGATTTTTCAAATAAGAGGAAATCATGCTATGGACAGCTGCCATTTGTTATAGAAGTACACGCAAAATTCACAAAATTTTTTCTATAATTTTTGTAGATCGGTTGGGCATGATGAGTGCACTTGTAGAAGCTATGAGCTAATGATGGATATAAGTCCCACCTACAAAGTTAAGGCCAAAACGCGGCCCCTAGACCAGAACGCAAGAGTGGCACGAACCGGATTTCAGGGGCGCGGATGAGGCCAAGGTGGAGGAGGACCTGGACGAGGTCACAAATAGCTGATATGCTACAATTGCAGACAGCCATGACATTATGCCCATGATTGTATGAACCCAAAGCATCCATCATGTCTGTATTGTACCTTGTTCAATCATGAGTTGGAAAATTGTCCTACGCTAATAGCTAGGATATGCGATAAGGGAGCACTACCACCTCCCTCGACTCAGAACCTATAGATGATGAGATCTAAGCCACGCAAGGAAGATCCAAATGTGAAAATTGTGCTCTGAAGTGGAATCGCGACGGGAGATGATAAAGGCAAACAGCCTAAAGATAGTACTTGGGTTTGTAAGGCTCCGATGAAAGAAGTAGAGTTTGATTTAGAGAGCGCTAAGGAAACCTTCATGGAAACTAAGAAGAGCTTCACTGATGCCTCCACTTCAGGAAGCAAAGATAGACCAAAGCCGTAAATGGACCCATCTATGCTTATGACATTCTTGGAAACATGCATGAAGCTAATTCACGACAGTAAGACTATAAAAGGATTGCAGGAACTCATTAACAGATGTGCTGGGACTGCGCCAAGAGAACCATACGTAGTCTGGAAGATTTGAAAACACAAGACTAGGACAGGGAGAGAAATGAGACTAACCGCACAAATTGGAGAATATGGGATGGACCAAGTAATTCTGAACTTAGGATTGGATGTGAACGTTCTATCGAACTAGACATGGGAGCGCATGGGGAGGCTTACACTGCAATGGTCTCCTATTCAGCTGTGAATGGCGAACCAGCAAAAGATAATACCCATGGGATGATTGCAGGGAATCACCATGAACATTGAGGGAGCGAGCTCACTAGCAGATTTTGAAGTGATAGAGACTGTTGATGACAGCAATCTCTACCCCGTGCTCTTAGGAATTGATTGGGCCATTGACATGAACAAGGTGATTAATCCGAAGAAGTGCAAGATGATTTTTGAGAAGAAGTCTCTACGTGTGGTTATACCCTCGGACCCTGTAGAAGGATCGCACTATACAGAGCTGGTGCGCGACTATGAAAGTGATGATGATTTGGATTGCATCTACAAAATAACTGTGTGAGAGCAAGATTGGGTAAATCCCATCGCGAATGGATGGATCTCATGGGAGCGTGAAAGCTCCTATATGTCGGACTCTGATGAGGAGATAGAATGATGGAAAAACTGGTTACATGAGGTAACCACACTGAACTGTAATATGATGACAAGATCACTACACTACGTAGCGATGGAAGTGAGGAATCTGCCTACTTATGATGGGATAAGTGAGGTATATACCTTCCTATATAAGTTTGAAAGGGAGGTGCTGGAAAAGCAATGTTTCTAGGCCTTGAACTAGGTACTACACACTACAGCTATGAGGTGGTGGTGTACGCATAAAGGAAGCTTTGAAGATTGGCATGAATGTAGGAGAATGATGCACACATGGTTTGGGAAGCCTAAGATGTGACTAGCAGACAAGTATGATGGACAAGATGATCCGCGTGCACACCTGGCCAAGTGGACGAAGGTCTATGGAGAAAAGCCACAACCTGAGTGGGTGCACCTATTCTTTCATACCCTAGATGTTATACCAATGAATTGATATATAGAGACGGAGCTTTGCCACAGGACAAGTGAATGGGATATCCTGCATGAAGGGTTCATGATGATCTTCAGTTTTGAGGATAGATGGTGGGATAGCGTTGATGAAGCACCACAAGAGGTAAAGGCAGCTATCTTTAGGATACCACAGGAGCCGGTAGAATTGATTCAGCCTTAATGGGCTACTCAACTAATTTGCACGTTGGAATGTTATAATGTAAGCGCAGAAGAAGAAGACGAAGAACCATGGAAAATTAGCATTCCAGAAACAGAAGGCCATCGCAAGGTTCAAGGACCATAGATTTAGAACCTTGACATCACCGCGTCGGTAAAAACAAAGGGAGTGAACATTGGTACGGAGATTGAACCTAAGTTTGCAACACTTTACAACTACTGGGATGACGTGACGGTGGATAAAGTCGCTAAGTTACTCCATAGTACCAAGATTTATTCCTAACCAAGTTTACAGATTTAAAGGGAACTATCGGAGGTTTAGGAATGATGAGGATCACGTTAAAACCTGATGCGAAGCCAGTTAAGCAAAGGCCTTACTACTTAAATCAGAAATACAAGGAGAAGGTCCATGTAGAACTAGACAAAGTGCTCACAGCAAGAATCATTGAGCCTGTTGAAGAATCCGATTAGGTAAGTCTAATGGTGGTGCAGGAAAAGAAGCAGAAGGACAAGATAAGAATATGTGTGGATCTCAAAAAATTGAATGACGCTTGTCTGCATGATCCATTTCCAACTCCATTCACAGATGAGGTGTTGGAAAATGTTGATGGGCAGGAAGCATATTCTTTCATTGATGGGTTCTCAGGGTACCACCATTGGACTCACCCAATCTATGACTATGGATAGAAGTATCTTCCCTAAGCCTGGTGGAATGACCTAGAACAATAGAAAGACAAAGGGACTAATGTTTTCCTTAAAGTAAATAGATAACGAGATTAATCCTACCTAGAATCTATCGTATGCTTCACTCCTTCCTTGGCTTGTATGCTCCAATCCTAACTTTGATCACTATAATTAGAACCTACATAGTCAGACAACACAAGACAATGATCTAAGGAATCTATGTAGCATCATATAATCACTTTATTCAATAGATCAACATGGTATTGAAATATATGAAACCATAACATCATATATAGGAAAACAAAGAACTCTTTTCATTAATAGAAATTGAGTGAGTTACAACCAAAAATAAGTGTTTATCTTGTAGAAGAGATCCCCCAAGTCGACTTGTCCTTTCCTTGCCACAAAGTGCACCTTTAATCAGCGTAATGCATGGAATGATATCTCTCACATCAACAACATAAGGGTAGAATCACTCTCCAAAAGCCAACCCCTTTCCTATGGATGGCAGTAAATATATAGGTGAAGGAGGTAATTCATGAATTCTAATCCTTTTACCAATCTGGGCTTGAGATCCACTCTTGATAGGAGGATGAGATCAAGGGATAAGGGATGAAAACTCAAAGGTATGATAGGATAGGTTTCGACACTTTTATCTAGGTAAATGGCTACAACATATTTTGGAAGCTTATGGAAGAAAAGGCTTCAATATTCTCTCTCTTTTTCCTAAATTTATAGAATTAACACACCCCCAACACTGAGCAACCTATTGGTGATCAGTTCAAGTGCATAGTAGGGAAACCTGGTAGTCAATGTTGTCCAGTGGGAGGCCAAGGAGCATTAGTCCTTAAAATGAAGAACAAGATTTTGGCATCAAGTTAAATAGATGAAGAGAATTTTTTTTAGCCATTATAATATAATGGTTAGATCTGACTAAATAAATAATATTTTAATATAAAGAAATAATTGTTAGAATATAATTAAGTATTGGGGGTTTTCGTAGTGCATTATATTAGATATCATTTTTGGGATTCAACTGCATTAAGTCATTAATCTATGACCATTTCCATGAGAAGTAGTCATAACTAACTAATTTCTCATGATTTTTGAATAGTCCACTTAGCACTCATTGCATC
>APFE030839977.1:66671-84401 GCA_000404065.3 Pinus taeda
AGGAATTGCAATTAAGAAAACTCCTCAACACTTAATTGTCAACCCGGGGGATCCATAAACTTAGAGTTGAAGCACAGGCAATGCCAAAGATGGTATGAACCTTTCTGATGTAAATTCCTACTTAAATGGGAACTTGCAGAATCGAATTGGAAAGAGTAAAAAACCACTGAATCATCAAAGTAATCTAGTGTTGGAACAAGAAAGAATGCATTTTCAAAGCAATAAAAATAGAAAGACAATCACTCCAACTTATCAATATTTAATCATTGAGTATATGCTTATATTCCTCTTTACTATAAACACTTTAGCAGTATTTTAAAGTGGGCCCTTAAACTTGCTTTCTTAGAGGTTTCCTTCTTGCACTATTCAGTCCTACACTTATCACAACCTGCTTGCACTAGTGCAGGCACAAAGATTTATGCAAGAGGTATAAGTTGTGTCTTACCAAACATTCTTGACTTCATGCAAAGGCTCGAACCTCAAGAGTTCTAAGCACTCAGATCCTGTGACAAGAAATAAGTTCTTGCACCTGAGCAGAGTTCCTTACACTTAGTTATCGATTCTAGAAATAAGCGTTAACTATTGCAAATGAAACTTAATTGCATAAATAACTTGCACATGTAAAAATAAATGTTTCCAATCTTAACTGCATGTAAAATGAAAGTAAATAACCATAAATGTAAACAACCACAAAATAATTAACCTGCCATCTGCATATACATTACTTAGGAGAACAGAAAAGAAACATTGCATGAAAGAGACTAGAAATACTTGCTGCAGCACACCAACATGCATTGGTGCAAATTCATTTCTCCTTCTTTGACCAAGCGAGGAAAACCAATCAAAAGGAATTGCATGAAAATAAATTGCGAGAAAGGGAAAAGCATTAATCACACCAACGTGCACTGGTGCAGGTTCATTTTTCATACTTTGACCAGGCAAGGAAAAACAACTAAAATAAATTACATGAAGGAAATTACAGGAAAGTAAATCTAACTAATTCACACAACAGATCTGCTCACACTTTGACAAGAATATATGTGCATGGAAATAGAATTCAATTAAATCACACTTTAACAATAAGAACACATAAATAAATATGAAATCGAAAATAGGGTAAATGAGATAGGTTGGTTGGGCCCTAGCCATCCAACTCATTTCCCTTCAAAGAAACGATGCTACTTAGTAATTCAAATTAGACTCATTGGCTTAAAATAACAGATAAGATTTGAAAGGCATAAGGCAGAGCTCCTTCTTTCTATTAATTCGCAAAGGCAAAGTACATCGTGGAATAGAGTCTAGCCCAGATTTGGGTGATAACAAAATATACAATATGTTTGGAACACAACGTTGTTATCTCCTCTATCTATCGTCCTCCTAATTCTATCTACATTATGTGATTTATAGACTGTTTTCCCAAGGCCGTAACTACTAAACTTAGTACAGGCCATTCGGTTAACTGTCTACATAACAAAATGTAGATTTTAGCCCCTCAACTTTTAAATATAGACAATTGAACTCGTTAGCCATGGGCCAAATCTTCAGCTTCCATTCAAGCAATCTACAAATTCAGTCTTGTCCTTGGCTACCTTTGGCTGATCTGGTCTTCATGGCCAACGTTGCAAAAAACATGGTAGTGGTTAGGGAAGTCCAGATCTGCTGTGCAGATTGGCTGTGCTGGCAATAGTGCGAGATCCGATCCTGCACTTAAATCAACAGCCACGTTAAGTGGCTTTATTTACCAAGTATTTATCAGAGATAAGGATAAGTTACAAAAGTGCATTAAAAGTAAGAAATATAAATTAAATAATTAATTAAATGCTAAATTGAAATAAAATATAAAAAATAAAGTACATGTAAAATATATCACCATGCTTGGACTAGTGCAGGATGAGGGATGTGAAAAGGGTAAAACATAGGTAAATAGATGTGGTTTATAAAGGAAAAAAGGACAATAATGGGGACTAACATCCTCCCATCCCTAAGTTGTTTTGTGTCCTCACACAACGTTTTACCTACTTCAAAAAAACCTCAAAAATTTGAGTGCTTCATTCAATCCTGTACTGTAATATTGATGTCAGCCTACACTTCCTTGGACTTCTTCTCTTTTATCTTCAATTTCTTTATCACCTTCTTAAAACACTGTGAAGCTCAATACTTCCATGCCCTGAATTTTATTTTCTGCATCTTGACCTCCGCAGTCAATTCTTCCTTACTATGATGCTTATCATCCTGTTCTTTAACCACAAGCTCTTCTAAATTTCGAACTTGGAGTTCGAGCTCAGTTATACAACTACTAAAATGAGATACTTATTCCTATAAATCGTCGGGTGGAGGCATTTTAGTACCTTGTGCTTCCTTCTCTTTAACTATTGTGGCAGGGGATTTAGTACCCTGTCGAAATGGGGACTGCGCCATATTAGCATCCGACCATTCAACTGAATCCTTGCTTGCACTCGGTTCTTCTTTCTTCTTCCGAGGTTTCCGAATAAAATTAGCGAGCAAGGCATCATCTTCAATTTCTTCAAATTCTTTTCTTTTGGAGTGGATTGTCGTGTCTACAAGGACTGACAAATTATGCCCTTCAGAGGCACTTGTATGCACTAGAGAGGTAGTCTGAGGCGAGGGGTTCTTCTCAATGGAGACATTGGCTGTCTTCTTCTTCGGAGATGGGACTTCCTCTTCCGTTGTCTCTATGGTTATCTTTCTTTTTGTACCAGTGTGATAAGAACCTCCCACGTCGTTTTTAACTGGACCCCTGCTTATACTTGGAATAGCAGGGTCCTCTGTCATTTTCCTGGTGGGTGTCTTCTTGTGTAATTGCTCTAATAATGTTGCCCAGGTCCTCCCCTTGGCCTCCAACTCCTTCTTGACCAAGATCTTGATTAACCCGTGATGGTATAATTTTCGATTGGCCTGGTCTTCTCATCCAGTTTACACGCCCTTGGACATCTTCTCTAAACTCCTGACCAAGAAGTGGGGGAAATTGATTTTCCACCGAAAATTGATTCTTCGCCAGAAATGTTGCCCTGCTTTGAAATGTAGTAATATTTTGAAATGGTAAACAAATGTGAAGGAACAATGTCCCTCGCAGGTCAAAAACTGCTACAAAATATAAAGGATATCTCGTCATTGATCCAGCAAGGCGCTGTGAGGGATTCCCTTCTTCCAATTCACCTGCATTTCCTTGTCAATGACAAATCGACACCACCGCTTTTTCTCTAACTTCTGATTCTTGAACCATTGCTTGCCAATGTTCTCTAACCCTGTGGCCTCTGCGATGAATTCTTCTGTGACCTCCAACCTCAAGGGGCCAATTTTGACTCGGTTGTCCTTAAAACTCTTGGCAAATTGCAGGGCAACCTCCCTGTCATGCCCATCAAACCTCTGTAAAAACTGAAGAAACCTTGATTCCTGCAATAGTGCAAGACTATTGCGATATTCAATGGTTTGCTCTACATTCCTGAGGGATGATGGCTCACTTCTAATGAGTGGCATCATTGCGTAGCAGCTATTAACAATCCAAATATCTTCTGCAGGAAACAAACGAGGAAGACAGATTCTTATGGATAAGGGCCCAACCATCCACCACCCTTTCCCAACTCACCATATAATCATTTAAATTATCACTTAATACATCCTTTAAATTGTCATGGACGCGTAGCATCTTTTGAAAGGTGTGTCGAACTAATTAGGGGTACTTTGCAGTGGTGATTTAATGGCTGGGTAAGGTAATGATTTCAAATGGAGGACATAAATGATCATTTCGCAAGGGATGTAATCATAGCTAAGGAATGGTTACATAATCCACATCATCTTCATAATCCATTAAAAATACCTTTAGCATTCATTTACATGATCACGATTTCTAACCATAAACACTTTGTACTTAAACAATTTTCTCCCTAATTAATACATGATAACATAAAGTACTTAATGATCGAATGAAAAAACTTCTTTAAAATTTTCATAATAACCACTTCTTTATGATGCATTCTATATTGCATGGAAAAAAACAAAATGCATTATATCTCTGACAGTGTGCATGCTTGTACTAATCTGCTTGCACCGCCTATACTGCGATGATCTACTTTCACTATTGTATATTGTAACGTGCTTGCACTGGTGCAAGCAGAAAATCTACTGAAGAAGAAAAAACAGAAAATTTTGGTAGAACATAGGTTGGACTTTAACATGAATTTCCCAATCATATGGAAGGTTTGCTTTGCCATTTCTTTGATGTTTCTGAGCACATCCTTTTGCTCTTTCTACACTAGATCCTACAATAAGCTCATGGGGGAACAAGGAAGTGGGAAAAGGGAAAATAATTCAGAATGGGAAGGAAGTTTATGACAGGGATTCCAGGAACACTACCATTAAGAGGGCATAAATAGAAGTGGGATAGGGAAAAAAATTCAAAGGATAAGAGTGGGATTTACGAAACAGATAGGGTGAATTTGGAAGAATATGGTAACATAATCATTCTGGGGTTGAAGAATAAAATTGATGGGGAATTATGAAAATGGGATACGAAGAAAGGAAGAAAATTTCTTGGAAATTCTGCCTACACTGGTGCAAAAAATAAATAATTGCAGGGAGAATTAAGTGTTATTTGAATAAAAATATCCACGCTATTTACCCCAAACTTGTGTAAGGGTTGGTTTTGTTGAACTTGCTTCTTATTGGTGGCATCTAGCACATCTAAAGATCAAGCAACATTCTCCTTTTATTAGAAATTTTTTTATCTTCCCACTAGCAAGTTGGTTTTCAGGTTGATTGTCCTTCTACAATCATGTCAAGCAAACTGATTTTTCAAAATACAGAGAAAAAAAAATGAAAAAAAAGATTTTTCTTTTCTTTACTATTAATATATATATATATATATATATATATAATATATAAGATATAATATATAGTAATCTACTATATATAAAGTATAGTATAGATATATATATATATAATATATATATATATATTACATTTTATTACTTTCTAGAAGAAGAAGAGTTCATGTTTTCAACAGGTTGGTATTACCATCCATCACTACCAACCCAAATTTCTATTGGACTTGCTGTGTAAAATCCTTCTTGGCAAGTGGCTGAAAATATTTCTTTAATATATGTCCATTCACCAAGAACACTAAGCTTTGTCCATCAATAGTTTTAATCTCTACCAGTCCATTCTCAAATGCTCAGACCACCTCATAAGGTCCCATTAAACATGTATGGAATTTTCCTTTGAAATATTTAAATCTAGAATCATAAAGGAGTACCCCAATCACCTGGGTGAAACTACTTTTTCTGAATAGACTTGTCATGCCACCTTTTGCGTTGTTGCTGAATCAATATGTTCTGTTGAATAACATTCCTTAGAAATTCATCCAGCTCACTCAATTGAAGGAGACGTTGTTGTTGAATGTCTCCTCATTAACATTATCCTTGGGTAGTAGATCTTCGAGCTCTGGCGATTCGACTGCAACCTCTAGGTCTAGGGTTTAACGCCTCCATCCTGCCAAACCAGAGACAGCTCTGGCAGCGCAGAAAGACAGAATAGCAGATCTTCTCAGCAGAGGTTGTGGACTGACCCGACAAATGGTAAGCGGGGGGTCCACAGGGACCCCATCATTCAAACAAATAGTCATGCACAAACAGAAAGCGTAGGAGGGACTAAAAATCTCGGGATATGGTGAACGCAAGGACTCCAGCGGTACCAGCACAGAAAAGGAACAGAAAATGCCAGCGGAAACTAGAAGCAGCTCCAAAGGGAAAGACAAAGTAACTAATGGTAAGGAAGACAGGAACAACAACGCAGATGCAGACCAAAGGATCACAGGCTTAATAAACGCCCAAACAGAAGAAGAAGAAGAGCAAGATGCAGAGAAATAGAGGCGAGAAGAGAAGGACAAACAGACATCCTCCAGTCCTAGCACCAACAAAGCCACACAAGGAGCTTGCAAACCAAAGAAAAAAGAAACCCTCAGAGTAGTATGCACAGATCTGGAGATTCAAGCCCATTGCGAGCATATGTCAGAACATGCAGTCATATGCAAGTTCATGGGACTGTGGCCAACGGAGCGCGCCCTCTATCAATGGATCAAGCAACACTGGAAACCTAAAGGTAATATCAAACTACACCTAGGAGCAAAAGGTTTCTTTACTGTTGTTTTTACAAACTTAGAGGATAAGGATAGGGTTTTTGATGGAGGTCCCTATTTCTTTGCTTCTACAGGACTCTACATGAGACCCTGGAAAACAAACTTTGTCCCAGAAAAAGAAACCTTCACACAAGTTCCAGTGTGGATCCGACTATTCTCCCTTCCAATAGACTATTGGGGCTTAGCAACCCTCAAACAAATTGGAGACAGGTTGGGAACCTTTATTAAAGCCTCAGAAGCAACTATTCAGCGACGATACACCTCATGTGCTAGAATTTGTGTGGAGTTGGACGTCTCAGGAGCCCTACATGAAGGCATATGGTTGGAGTTCAGAGATGAGGACTACTTTCAAGCCATTGATTATGAACAAATCCCATTCTGATGCAAAAAGTGTCATGAACACGGCCACCTCGTAAGAGATTGTCCTCTAAATAGAATAGAAGAAGCTCTCAAAACTACGCCAGAAGCACAGAGCAAGGAAATCTTTACAAAACCAAAAGCAAGACAAAGAGCCAACAGGAGACGATCAAACAGAACAGGGGTAGGGCCAGGCAACACCATCAACACTTTCAACGTTTTGGAAACAGACATAGACACTGAAGAAAAAAATGTGGAAGAGCAGAGAACTGAGAAGCAAAAGAACCAGCCAGACCATAACAGGAAGGAAAAGGAGGAAGATCCACTCAGTTCCAAGGCCCACAGGCACTAGCATGAAGGAACTCATGATGAAGACACGGAAATGCTAACCAGTGATGGGGGAAGTGATGATATGTAGCTCAATGAAGCCTTACAGAAGGCAGGTGTAAATATTCCAGTCATAGAGGAAAACTGGAAAGCTCAAGGACTAGAAAACGTCCCAGAAAAGGAATTAAGGAAGATCAGTGACCTATTCATAGCAAGACAGAAGGACGAACTAGACAGGCAAAATAGAAGATTAGGCATTGCAACAGGCATAGGAAACCATTCAAAGAGTATCTCCCTCAATCCAACTAGCCTCAAGCAAAAAAATAAAAGGGGACGAAGAACAAACAGTGAGGTGTTGCACGATCTAGGGATCCTAATGCTAAACTCATGCAAAATGAAGGCACTCAATTCCTTCCCATCCTACCATTAACAATCCTTGTTATAAATGAAAATAGTCTCATGGAACGTAAGAGGCTCAACAGCTTAGCAAAGCAAAGACTTCTCCAAAGGAAGTTCCAAAGAGAAAAGCCAGACATCATGTTCATACAGGAAACCAAATGTGCCACAACTCACATGGCAAACATCAGCAAAAAATTAGGCAAACCTATTGACTTCATAGAAGTAGCCAGTCAAAGATGGGAGGGAGGCATCACCACTCTTTGGGACACCAGAGTAGTGAGTGTCCTTTCAATGGAGGCCACCAGATCCTACATTTCCACGGAAGTTCAAGTAATAGGTAACTCTGAAACTTACCTATGCATAAATGTCTATGGACCACAACGATTAGAAGAGAAATTTCATTTCCTTAATTCACTCATGAGTCTACAACTAAGACATCTCACCTCGAAGATCATTATGGGTGGAGATTTCAACATGATAACCTCTCTCTTGGAGAAAAAAGGAGGAACAAGAAGGCTCAACAGGGATGCAGAGCTCTTTGTAGAATTCATTGAAACTGCAAAACTAGTAGACATCCTTCCCAAAAATAGCTCCTTCACCTGGAACAATAGACGAGGAGGAGAGAAACTAATAGCTTCTCGATTGGATAGATTTCTCATCTCAGAAAGTATCTTACTAGAAGGCATCACAGTGGACTCTGACATCCTTCCCAGTGGAGGATCGGATCACTGGCCTATCTCACTAGAAGTTGCCTTCCTAGGCACTCCTAGAAACAAGCCTTTCAGATTCGAAAAGTTCTAGTTGCAGCACCCAAACTTTGCTAAAATGTTGGAGAAGTGGTGGTGTGAACCATTGAATATAAAAGGAACCAGAATGTTCAAGCTCCAAAGAAAACTAAAACACATTAAAAGCAAAATCAAGCAATGGAATGCAACAGAATTTGGAAATATCATTCAGGAAAAATCCATAATAGAAAGCAAGCTCGATCATATTCACAAGAGCTGGACCTCAGGGAATATCAGTGAAGTCTCCAAAGAGCAGGAAAAAGATCTGATGGTTCAATGGCAACTCCGTTGTCAACAGGAGGAAACACTCTGGAGACAGAAATCCAGAGTCCAGTGGCTCAAGGAAGGAGAGCAAAATACAAAGCTTTTCCACAGGTCCACTTTAGACTACAGAAGTGCAAATAAAATCCTCAGACTCAAAAATGAAGCAGGATAAACTTTGTAAAATCATAAGGACATTTCTTCTCTACTCACCAGGCATTTCAAACACATTGCTCAGGAGACGTAGGATGAAAGAATAGAGGCAATCGAGTCTCTAGCTCAGGCCATACCCAGCATCATAACTACTGAGAAAAATCTCGCTCTTTTCAGAGTAGTCTCAATGGAGGAAGTGGAGGAGGCCGTCAAAAGCATGCCAAACGACAAGGCTCCAGGACCTGATGGCTTCACCATAAACTTCTACAAAGCGTGCTGGCCCACCATCAAAACAGAGGTATGGGAAGTTGTTGAAGATTCAAGGCGCTCCTGCACCATTCTCAAATCGCTAAACTCCACCTTCCTGGCTCTTGTTCCAAAGCAAGAGGATGCCAACTCTCCTGAGAAATTTAGACCTATAGATCTATGTAATGTGATCTACAAAATCATCTCCAAAGTTATAGCCAACAGACTCAAGTCTATTCTTCCCAATCTAATTTCGGAAGAGCAGTCCGGATATGTGGAGGTGTTGTGGCCACCAACAACCCCCCTCTTTTGTTTGATATTAGCAATAACACCAAGCAAATAGGGGACCCTTAGTAAAAATTAAAACAAACATCTCTATGAACATTTTTGTTTTTCCTTAGAACTTTATTGCAGTAAAGCAAAGAAAACGTTTCTTTTATGGGCATAACAAACTACGAAGGAACGATGTGAAATTCATCACATTGCATTCACCATAAGCGCCCTTAAAAAAGAAGCTTAAAGAATCTCCAACGGCCGATGTGCGACATCGCATATCGCAACATCGCATAAAGTAGCACACAATGGCTAATATCTGCGATCTACGATCTACGATCAGCGATCTGCGATGATCCAATATTGCAATGCCACAATAATATAACACGAATCTGCGATGAGCGCAAATTTTTCTCGGCACAGTATTCAAGGAAAGCTGCCCATTAATCAAAATTAAGCGCGCGCCTTAAAAAAGAAATTAATGATTGTACGAATGGCTGCTTTTCGTTTTTCGAAGAGTCAGTTCACTTTGAATGTCATAAATTATACACACACAAGATCTGAAGCTTTCATGTCAATATTTATTTCCATGACTCTTTTCCTTTACGCAAACTATAAAACAAGAAATAACATGGAGCAATTTTGCAGGAAACATCTAAGGAAAAGGGGAAAGCACCAATGCTCAGAGAACACAGAATAGATCTCTTCAGAAATAAGCGCCGCATGGGATAGAACTACAGATTCCAGAGTATCACTCAATAGATGCTAATGACCAATAGGTCATCTGAAGCTCAGAATCAAAGGTGCACAAAAGCAGCATGATTACTAAAAGACCTGAAAGATATACACCAGAAAATCCTGCCACGAAGAACGGAGGCAGTTTTCAATCCAGAGAATTGCTTAGAAAGTAAAATCTTTTAACTCATCAAGTCATTCGCAAAGACAGAAACCGAAATAGAAAAAGCAGAACCAGTCGGAGGGAAATTTGAGTTATTACCAAGTATACACCCAGTCAGCGGGAGATTCTCTAAAATATCTTATAATTTACCAGAAAGTGGTGCCAGCTCTTATTACTTCTATTTTTATAGCACACACGAAAGGGGAAGGGAACCAACCGACTCTTCTCAGACGAATGCTGCACGCTTACAGCACTAAGGAGAAAATACAGAAATAGTTCAAAGTCAGATTTAATTTTAGAAATAATTTGCTTTATCAAAAGGACGGTCATTTGAAAACCGGATCCTAAATTTATGTAATCAAGTTAATTATCTAGCAGTATTTAAACCCTTCTCAGGCATTTAGAGAAGGGTCCGGAGATTTTTCAAAAACTCGTCCTCAGAACATGCACTTTTGCGCCCTCGGAGGTGGTTTTGATGAATGGATGGATCAAGGTTTATTAATGTTTGCATTTGATATCTGCTACTGATGTTGCACTTCTGTACTCTTAGTAGATGTTAGAGCAAGGAGAGATAAATCATTGTTGCTTGAAGCTTATGAGTGGAATCAGTCATAAATGGTACTTTTATCTCTTGACTATTCCTGCTTATGTTCTTTAAGTGATTTATAGTTTAGTTGTTTATATGTCATTATATGAATGTATGGGTTATCATTTGGCACTTTTGTACGATGGAGTCATATTGTTTATGTCTGACATATGAGTAACTTATTATGCGATATGCTGTTCACAACTGTTTTGCCTAACTTCTTATGCAAAGTAGTTTATCTTAAATGATTTCTATTCTTATGATTGTTGAATGATATTTATTACCAGTTATTGTTCGAAATCTTTTTAGATCGCATAATAGAAGATATACACCCCAGGTTAATGTAGATTAGATGTGTTGTTTCTCATTAGATTACAATAGCATAGAGTTAGTTTAAAGAGTCTGAATTAGGTTAGCTTTAAATTTCTCTAAGATCAGCATAGTTCAACTCTACGCACACACACACACCCAAGGTCGGGAAACTGGTCCCGTTATCCACAGTCGGACCCGCTATACCAAACGGATAAGGAGCTACCAACCAAGGTCCAGACCGGGTGGGTATCCCCCTTGTTGTCGACCCGATTTTCGGGGCTTCAACATATTTGGCACTAGAAGGAGGGCCGAACTATGAATGGCACCTAAATCAAAATCTAAATACCATTCTGAGAGTAAATCACCCTCATCAACTTCCCCGACTTCCTCAGTACATTTAAATTCAGAATCAAAAGTTGGTCGAATATTAACCACTGCTATAGACCCTAATATTTCAGACCAACCTACCATCGAACCCCCTGAAGTTCAAACTCTTATTCACAAACTCTAGGGATTTCCTATTTTTACACTGGGGTCTGATAAATCTCAAAGTAGCGTGACTTCGCAGTACAATCCTGCTCATCCCCTGACCAGGTTAAAGAGCGTAAAATTTGACATCCAGCCAACTGAATTCCCTCTTCCCACCAGGAAAAGAGCAAGGAAAGCATCACTACACTCTGACAGTGAAACTCTTTCATCTACATCATCCATCTCAACCCCCTCACCGCGAAGTAAACCGCCCACATCTTCATTCCAAATCACTCATCCACCTTCCACAACCCCTCTTCCACAATCATCCAAGATCATAATATCTTCATCGTCCCATCCTCAAGGATCATCCCCTACACTTGCAATTACCAGCAGCTCAAAAATGGCCCAATCTCCATGGAACAACCCTGGAGCGGTTTTAATGCCTCCACCCCTAAGCCAAATACCAGCCCATCCTGAGAAATGCTACCCAAGTTCAACCCAGAAGCAGGCATGCTAGCTGAAGAGCACATTAAAAATTTCATGCTCTCGGTCAATCTTAATGGGGTTACCAACGAAGATGCCATGGTCCGGATTTTTCCCTATACAATGCAGGGAACAGCCGGGTCATGGTACTTCTCATTACCTTCCGGGTCTATAACGAGTTGGGACATCTTTCAAAATCAATTCCTCACCAAATTTGGTGATGACAGATCAACGGCAATGTTAATCAGTGACTTATCTAATCTTAAAGCCAAAGCTAGAGAACCCATCAAAGATTTCAATTTACAATTCAATAAGATCCTCAACAAAATCCCCACTGCTTCTCAACCTAGCGAAGAAGTACGATGTGAATGGTATATCATAGCCTTACCATCAAACATAGCAGTCTTCGTAGATAGGGCGAATAAAACAACTTTAGTTGAAAACCTGACAGAGGCAATAGCAGTAGAGAAACGCATCATAGCCTTGGAAAAAAGATCTGTGATCGAAGAACGCAAATCTAAAAAGATAACCTTTAAGGAAGACCCCAAGAAAAAACAAACAAAAGATCCTTTCGATTTAGAAGGGTTGCAGAAGGTATTAAAGACCATATCCAATGAGATGATTGACATAAAAAAACAAGTGGCAGAAACTTCTTCGAAAAAGCCCTACAGAACTTTTAAAAGAGGCCCTTCAATGGATGCAAAACCACCCAATGCTATCTCAAATGTCGAATCCGAATAAGAAGAAGAAGAAGAGAGAACCACTGAAGGACAGACCGATGATGAAGAAGTTGTGGAACTACAAGGAATGTGGGATTTCATCCTCCCACAAGAAGAAGATCAAGAAGCATTTCCGGTTAGCATATGAAGCAAAAACCAACTTGATCCTCCCCAAACTACCCCTAAGCAAAAGGGTGCGAGCCCTACAGTAAAAGAAAAAGTCGCAACAAAGAAAACGACCGCTAAGGTGAATCGATCTAGCCGAGTCCAACCAGATCAAACACCTCCATCAAGAACACTAATAGTGTCGGATGAAATGGACTACAATATTATCGATGACATGAAAAAGACTAGGGCTAATATCACTCTTTATGAATTGAGCAAATTGAAACATCAACAGAAAATAATGATGAAAGAATTACAAGCCGTACCTACTACATCTTTGCCTACAGTTGTAGCTACGCACAACATGGGAAGACCCCCAATCAACACGGCCAATAAGATCGATCCAAATGACATCGCCTTGATTGGAGGAAGATCAAGATCTCACACTCCCCCCTTTTTTCTCACTTATGAAATCTTCAATAAAAACGTGCACAATTGTTTAGTAGATTCTGGAGCTTCAACAAATATTTTACCCAGATCAATATGTGCCAAGTTAAACGTTCAACCACAAAAATCCGCAGTGCGCATTGTTCAGATTGATCGATCTCAAGTCGAAGTGATTGGTGAACTTAATCAAGTCACTATAAGATTGTCGTCTAACCCCAAGGTATGTCAGGTTATTGACATTCTAGTAGCTGATATCCCTGAATTCTACGGCTTAATTCTTTGCAGGGATTGGTCCGAAAAACTCCGTGGATACTTTTCAACCGACTGGTCGCACATGTGGTTACCATACAATGGTAAACCAAATCAAATAAAGGTTGAACGAGAGTTACACTAGAAGTACATAGTAACAGAATTGGAGGGAGAAAATGAAGCAATAGCATACAACAGTAACATCATAGGCAATTACTCGGTAGATTCTTTCCTCGACAATTTCAATGCTCATAAATCACCTTACTTAGAAAATTGAGTTTTGTCCCAAGTCGAAATTTTTTCCCAAACCGATAATTCAAAGTGTGTTAATTTTGTAAAAGAACATATAAATACATCTTTGTTTTGGAAATTATATTTTGATGGCTCTAAATCTAACGAAGGAGCAGGAGCGGGATGCGTTCTGATTAGTCCAAAAGGGAACAAGACAATGCTTACATGCAGACTTGAATTCGATTGCACAAATAATACAACAGAATATGAGGCCTTGGTGCAAGGCGTATACAAAGCAATCGGGTTGAACGTCAAGTACCTTCAAGTCTTTGGAGACTCTGAGATTGTGGTCAAACAGGTACGTAACACCATACATTTCCTATCAAGTCATTTGAAACACTATCAATCTCTAGTACAGGATCTAACTGAGCATTTCATAGCATTCAATATTTTCTCAATCCCGAGAATTAAAAACGCAAGCGCAAACCTTTTAGCCAACGTAGCCTCTAGACTCATTCTCTCCGAAGATTTTAGTCTAGATAGATTCTCGATAGAATTAACCCTTAGACCATCCATCCCTGACAACATTACAAACTTAAGAGTATTCAATGATGATCCGGATATTGTAAATTTCCTCACCTCTGAAAGATCCTACTCCAATCAAATAATTGACGAAGACCACCACGATCGACAAATACAACAAAATAGCACTGATAATGCTATACCTAAATCGGTGGTTAAGTTGGAAGACTTATACTATTGAAAATTCGGTCTAAAAGGTCTACTAATTCTAAGCTCTACAGTTCAACTCTGAACTACGAATCAGTAAACCTAGGAACCGATGATAAACCAAAAAACGTTAATCTAGGCCACGGCCTAGCCCCTGAAGAGAAACTAGCATATATTCGTCTGTTGAGACAATACAAAAATGTTTTTGCTTGGAATTACGATGAGCTGAAGACATACGACACTTCCATTATCCAACATACTATCCCTATGATTGACAATGAAAAACCTGTCCAACAGAAACTCAGAAAAATCCACCGCAATCTTGAAAACCAAATAAAGACTGAGCTGAATAAATTGTTAAAGGCCAGAATAATTTTCCCCGTCAGACATTCCAAGTGGGTCTCCAATATGGTACCCGTTAGAAAGAAAAGCGGAGATATTAGAATCTGCATCGATTTTCGAAATCTCAACAAAGCCTATCAAAAAGCAAATATTACAGGCAGTAGCAGGCTCAGAACTAATGTCTTTTTTAGATGGATTTTTCAGGATACAATCAAGTGCTGGTACATCCCAACGATCAGTTAAAAACCACGTTCCAAACCAAATGGGGCACATACGCATATTGGAAGATGCCATTTGGTTTGATCAATGCCGACACTACATTCCAGAGAGCTATGGACATCGCATTCAAGGGTTTAGTCAATAAATCCATAGTGATTTATTTGGATGATATAACAGTATACTCCAAGAAGCGAAGCAACCATCTCAGAGACTTGAAACAAATCTTTAAATGATGTTTAAGGTATGGGATTTCACTTAACCCAAAGATATCTTTTTTCGCAGTAAGTGAAGGAAAACTTCTAGGATTCATAGTATCAAAATCTGGTATTCACATTGAACCTGATAGAATCAAAGAAATTTCCAAAATATCCCTACCTCACAATAAAAAGGCCATGCAATCTTTCCTTGGTCAAATCAATTTTGTGAAAAGATTTGTCCCAGATTTTTCAAGAATTGTTTCTCCTTTGCAAACCGTGATAAAAAAGAATTCAAATTTCAAATGGGGTCTAGATGAGCACGAAGCCTTCAATCTGATCAAACAAGCTATCATTAATGCTCCGTCTTTAGCAACCCCAAATTTTTCAGAATCTTTTATCTTATACACATTCGCCTCAGAAAAATCATATGCCGCGATTCTAACTCAAGCGAATCAAGAGAAAGCGGAAGCTCCAATCGCATTTTTCAGCTCTAATTTACAAGGTGCTAAACTCAACTATTCAGACGTAGAGAAACAGGCATACACTGTTTTCAAAGCGATCAAATATTTCAGACCTTTCTTACTTAAAACCCATACCAAGGTCATAGTAACATTTCCAGCGGTAAGAAATCTTTTAATACAGAAATATGTGGGTGAAAAAAGAGCAAATTGGATCACTGCTTTACAGGAATACGACCTTGAAATCAAACCAGCAAGCATCGTGAGAGGTCAAGGCTTCTGCAAACTGTTGGCTGGAGCATTGCAGATTGTTGAAAGCTCATTTGAGGAAGTACAAACGTATGAGGTAAGCCTAAACGATATAGAATCATTATACGCTGACACCATTTATTATCTCAAAAACGGGTATGCTCCAGCACACCTAGATCACACCAAGAAAAGAGCCCTGAGATTAAAAGCTAAACAATATCAGCTCATAAATGATGTTCTGTTTAAAAAGAATTATGATTCTGTGGTTCTTTAGGTGTCTTGAGAAAACTTGAAGCCGAAAAGTTTGCAGGAAACTCCACGTGGGCCCGCAGGTGACACATGTTGGGATGCACCGCACTAAGATCTTCGTGCGGGTATTATTGGCCCACACTGTTCAAAGACTCACATATTACTGTGAGGAAATGCCAAGTCTGTCCAAACTATGCAGGGAGACAAAGGAAACCGTCCATGCCTACAACGGTAACATTGATCAACCATTCAGTCAATGGGGCTTGGACATAATAGGTGAGATCATTCCTCACTCTTCTAAGCAACATAGGTACATTCTCACGGAAACTGATTATTTTACTAAATGGGTAGAAGCAGTACCTCTCAAGACAGCTAATTCTGAAAACATCATTGAATTCATAGATCAATTTATAATCACTAGGTTTGGATTGCCGACGACTTTAATATTTTATAATGCTTCATACTTTTCTGGGAATGCGATGACTAAGTTCTCACTTAAAAGAGGGTTCAAACTAAAATATTCGGCCAACTACTATCCACGGGGAAATGGACTGGCGGAGTCAACAAATAAAAACCTAATCAGGATTATTAAAAGAACAGTTGACCAGAACCAGAAGAATTGGCACAAAACCTTGGTAAATGCTTTATGGGCAGATAGAATAACGAAGAAAGCTTCAATCGGCACTTCTCCCTTCAACTTAGTTTATGGGAAGGAAGTGGTTCTTCCAACTCACTTAATGATTCCCTCCTTGCCTTTAGTACAATACATCGATGAAGTATCTACTTCCTCCTTACAATTAAGACAAATGGAAATAATTAAATTGGAAGAACAACGAGAACAAGCTAAGAGAACCCATGCCCATCACCAAGCGCTAATAAAATCCTCTTTTGACTCGAGCATAATGACCAGAAAAAACTTTCAGATGGGAGATCTAGTTTTGAAATGGGATAAAGATCATGAAGAGAAGGGTAAACATACAAAATTCCAGAAAATGTGGCTTGGTCCTTTTCAGATTGTAGAAGTCATAGGCCCATCAACGTTTGTGTTGCAGGATTTAGCAGGTAGGAAGGATTCTTTGCCTGTTAATGGAAAAATCCTGAAAATATACTTTCCATAGAAGATTACTCTTCTAAATTTTTGTAGGATAGCTTTTTGTTTTTCTTCTTTCTTATAAATAAAACCAGTTGTAGATGGTTACTACAGGAGTTCACTTCAAATGGACACCAAATCCTCTGTTAGATTTTGATTTTTCGCTAGTACAAATAGTATAAATTTTCAAAAATATGATCTTTATTATTGACGGATAGAGTTAAAACATTAGCCTAAATATGATACTAGTTCCGACTTCAAAAAGTTTTATGAAAGAAACCTTTGGCAAAAAACTTGTTTTATATCAACACAATGAAAGGTATCGATAATAAAATAAGTATTCTCTGTAAAACTGCTATTTTTCAAACTCTATTATTATCGTCCAGATCTTTTTTAAGGAAAAACAATGGTTTCCTCCTTGCTAAAGAAAATCGCAGCATTCAGAGAAATAATCTGAGAAAACACTGTATCTCAAGGAATAAGAGGTCTCATCATGAGCCGACTTATCATGATCACAGATATTATAACTTGCTGACTTTGCCAAAACTGTCCACCAAAACAGGGCAACGACTTAAGATTGTTGCAATCAAAAGACAAGGGGTCTCATCACGAGCCAACTTGTTTAGCAAAAGTGTAAATCAAGTGAATGACTGTGTCATAATTTGGCCACCAAACCAAGACATTGTTCTTTAGAGAATAAAAAAGAAAAAGTGTCAAAATGGGTTTTTCTCTGAAAAGTTG
>APFE030839996.1:1339-15982 GCA_000404065.3 Pinus taeda
AAACCTCCTTCCTATATATAGGAGTCTAAGGAGTCACAATATAACCTAGCCGACCTAACAATAATAATATAAATCCACAAAAATAACAATAGAGGGATTCTATGGGGCACAATGATAAAAATATGTGGACAATAGGGGCACAACAATATTAATAAGGGATACAACTACAATAGTAATGGGGTAATCACTAGTATTATAGGGACCTATCAAAGTGGTAGGCTTCCTTATTGCCATAATTTCGCTTTCCATTTTTCTTGCCAACCTGAATGCCTTCTCCAATGAATCTGGTTCCCAAAGGCGAGCCTCATGTTGGATGTTATCTTTTAAAGTCCCTATGAACTCATCAATCCTTTTCTCCTCTAGAATATCTTTTACCCTTATATTTAATTTTTGGAAGTCCTAAATGTGCTCCATCATTGAACCTTTTTGTTTGGGATTTATCAATTGGCTAAAAAATGTGTTGCTTTTTGTATCCTCATAATGTGCTATCATTTCATCCGTAAAAATAGCTCAAGTGACAATTTGTTTACAAGAGCAAAGCCGTCGATACCATACAAACTGATTTGGTTCCAAATATAAAGTTGCAATGTGTACCTTTTGTGTGTTTTGCACATTATGGAGATCGAAAAATTGCTCAATCTGTAGTATCCATGTTCTGGGATCCTTGCCATCAAACTTCTTCATATCGATCTTTGGAACATGGTGATTCTTCGATCCAACTTTAGAGTATGAAATCATGATTAACATTTATTTTGTTCTCATCATGAGTTCTTTTTACTACCCTTTCACCATTACTAAGCATTTCTTGTAGAAACTTTGTTAAATTTGTCTTCAAATTTATCTGCAAATCTTCCATTCATTTCTTTAAATTATCCATCTTAGCTTCTACACCTTTCTTTAAACCATCCATCTTAGCTTCTACGTCTTTCTTTAAACCATCCATCTTATTTTCTGTTACTTTTTGTGCGAGTGAAATTTGTTGCACTTGGTCTCGTAATTTTGATATATCATGTTGCATTTCTTCCTTTTCTTCATGAGTCATGCTAGAGATTTCAAGGTGCTTACTAGGTGTTTCCATTTTCTTTCTTTGGGGCATCAATTACCGATAATAATGCTTCACTATGCCCTTTGAATTCCTTCAAACTAATTTTTCAAACCAAGCTTATGCAATTTTTTTTAAAAAACTACCCACCTTTTTTCACTTTGTAGGAGTTCGATATTGAATTTGATGTATCTCTGTAATTTTGGATCTCCCAGGTCTGAAATTTCTTCCTATGGTAACTCTCTAAGTAATCTTTATAACTCCACAAGTCTGATCAAGATTGGATTCTCTAATGAAGAGTTATGACAAATCTCCCACGATGACCTGAGTATAGACTGGTTTAGTAGAGCGAACTTATACGATGTGCCGCGGGTCACTGTTTCAACCTTAGGTTCTTAAAATGATACAAAAAAACTAGTTCGTCCTCTTTTTGTAACTTCTTATGGAAATTCAATCTGATGCTCAGAGCGAAAGTTATGACGATTTTCCCAAGGTGACTTGTTTGGAATGTAATTCGGGGGTCTACAGAAACCCTAACTTCCTCAGATTATATGTCTGAAAATATAGCTAGACATGATCTGAAATTCAGACTGGAGGTTCAGGGGGGTTTCATCTCAAATGGTTTTTTGTTAGCTTCTGAAACATCGTAGAAAAAAAGTTACAGCGAAAATATCACGATGACCTATTTGGAGCAGCGAAACCCTAGAATCAAAAGCTATGATACCAAATGTTATGAAACCAACTCACAAAAAGATAGAAAAGATAGATGAATGCCTTAGAAATAAGCCTCTTCGAGGGGGAAACCTCCTTTATGGTGCAGGGTATGGGTAACACCTACACATACCCACAATATGCATTCTAGAGTAATGCATCCACAACTGTTCCACGATATTTAACTCTACAATGGAGTCAAATTTTCAGACCATAAATGGTCAAGTGGCCCTTTTATCAGTTCCCGTGTATAGGAACTTCAATCACCCTGCTTGAAATCTCTTATCGGAAATCAAAACCCTTTAGAACCTTTTAAATCCTTTTATCCACGCATATATAACCTTCCCCTTCTAAATCTTGGTTAATATATGCTATATCGCACGAATTGCACTATCGACGTTTTTCCCTTCTTAACTCATTTACAAAGGAAACATATGTTTACATGGGAAACTCCGTAAACAACCCTTTTTGCCTTAATACGGCCTTTGCACATCTTTTGAGGTTAAAACCTCTATCACAATTGCTATCGGCTATTAGGACTTCCACAGTCTTAACACATATACACCATCCCCTTTCTCCTACTTCAATCTCCGACTATCGGAGCAATAATACACACTTTACGTTAAAAGGCTAGCGCAACACTTTACACAATACAAAAGCATTGCACTAACCTTCCGCCGAATCATATAATATGTAGACTTCAAAAGTTATACACCGTTGCTTAAAATTGTCGTCGGTTCCATAACATATCGCTCCATCACGCTTCCGTTGAGACCTTCGCCTTCTCCGAACACCGATTCCCGATTTTCGAACCCCCGATCGCCGATTAGTGCTTAATCGCTATTGACGTATCGAAGTTCCTTTATACTGGCCCTTGAATACTTCAAACCACCAATCCGACTGGTTCTTTGGACCTGATAATACTATAAATCGGTCTATATAATAATTCACATCCGGAACTTAGTTCCGACTGTGTTTTGCACTAATTTTTCAGTGTAAACAGGGATTTAGGTTGCGAGACTTACTCTCCAAGGATAATCCCGCCAATGCGATGCTTTTCCTCCTTCTTCAAAGAAATCATTCAGAACGTTGATCCATGTGATCAAACGATTCCTGTGCACTAGTATTATGATTCCTCACTCTTTAGTTTATTTAGTTTTCCCGCTAAGTCTTCAGTTTTCCATATTTTAGCTTCTCCTCAAAGGGTTTCTTCAAAGATTCCAGGTATTCTATTTCACAGCTCAATTACTATTATGAACTCAACTCCTCGAGCTCTCAACTTCTCTTTCACTCCAGAGCGCCGCTCTGATGCTTCAATGGGACTCGATGGTCCATTTCGATTTTCTAAATCGTTCTCCTCTCTGTGCTTTGCCTTCGACTGTGTTTTCCTAAAATTATTGCAAACCTACGGTTTCACACCATAAACAATCATAGAACATGCATTTCATATGTTCTGACATAGTCAAGAAACTTTGCATATATTAATATAAAATCATAGATTACAACCGAGACACCTCGGTCTCACATGCACAGGCCATATTCTACTATTGGTGGCCTTCCCTCTGCCCATAGGCTTACATATTCTTATATGGAAACTTGGATTGGATTACTGATCTCATCCTTTCCTTAAATCACTCAAATAAAGCCCTAAATCTTGCTACATGCATACATATGTGGTAGACTTTATCCACTCCATCTTTTCCCTCTGTTTTAAAGCAGAAAAGTCTCCTTATCAGCTCAATGGTCCATATCTACTCTAATTAATTCCTAAAATCTCTTTCTTACTCCTAGAGAGTTGGATTTGACTTCTACCACTCATGTTCTCATTTATTTATTTTGAGAGCATTTACATATTCTCCCATTATCTAATCACACTTCAAGACCTAATTATTACATTGAATTGAGACTTAGGAAAACTATTTCCTAAAATGCATGACCCCGTATGTCTACTGTTTACAATGATTTTCCTTAGACTGAATGCATCTGCATCAAACTCCCAAAGTAGAAAATATTCATGATTTCCTGATCATGTGTCTTTTGCTCTTGGTCTTCCTGGATCCCATACTTTGTTTTGTAACTGTCCACATGCTTTGTTCCCTTGTTGTTGTTGCATTTTTTCTATCTTTTGCTCCATTTTCTTCCTGTCAATCAGGTTCAAGTTCTGATTGATCTTGCTTCCCGCTGCTACCATTTTCCTCCATCTGGACTGTTTCATCATCTGCTACCATATTTCTTCAATTTCTATGTCCAACATATCTTTGGGCTGGTCCATATTCTGCTCCTTACTTCTTCCTCTTTCTTTGTGTTCCAGGTTGTTGCTGCTGTCTTCTACACTGGCTTTGCTTGTTGCCATTGTATACATTGCTGTAGACTTTGCCTCCAATTTTGCTTGGTTTGATTTACTGACTTTTGCTTTACTTGCTTCATTCTTTGGTTTACTTTCTGCCTCCCTATCATCCTTACCCTCTTTCATGATTGAATCATGATCGTTCAACATTTTCTCCAGCAAATTAGCTTCTCTATTCCATGGATTGATTTCTTCCATAGAATCTCCTTCTTCCATCTTTATTTGGCTGTTCACTTGTCCCAAATCTCCTCCAACGCTTACAACAAAACCTGCACACTCAAAACACTTGTTAAAATTAAAACATAAGGCTGTTGTGCCTTATCTTCCTTTGGCAACAATTTTGTTTGCTGCTTTGTTTTCTCCTTCTTCTCTATTAGCACATTAGTATGTTGATTCGAATTCTCAGCAACATTCATGAGACTGTCCATTAGTCTCTTTCTACACCATCTATTCTAATGATGTCTTCCTGCTTGGGTTCACAATAGTGAACTTCTCCTCCTTTAACCTGTTTCTGGTTCTCTTCACTTTGAAATTTTTTGATTCCCACCACCTCTTTACCATCTTCAAACAACCTTTTCTCAATCTCTCTGATCACATACTCATACTCATTCATGCTCTTTAATGAACTTGCAAACAAATTATTGCATATTCCTGTCTCCATGGCTACTTGAGACACATCTTCTTCAGAAACTGTAATTGCAGCCTCTGTTCTACTGTTAGGTTCTCTCATCAGTGTAATTTCCTCTTCACACTTAGCAATCACTTCATCACAATGCTCTCATCTTTCAGCATCATCCTTTACACACTGTGTTACAGTATTAAAATACTGTCTTCCTTCGACCCTTGTAATCTCAAGGTATTTCCGCTGTAGCAAATCACTACTTCCCTCATTCCAGAGGTCTTCTTCATCGTACTTGGTTCTCCTAGAGTACTCCTCCATAATTTCGACATCTTCAAAATACTGTCCATCCTCTTCAAAACAATCCTTTGTTAGTATTCCTTTTCCCAAGGTTAAATCCTTTGCATAGGGTTCCTCCTTCTTAACATCTTTCAGTAGATTTCCTTCTTCCCTACTGTTTGTTTCAATAGTTTCCATGGCTATCTCCACTGTGTCTATCATCATAGTGAATTGATTATCCTTTACTATGTTTTCAGCTAACATAGTATCTTTCTCAAGTTTTCCTTCAACCCCTTGCTGTTTATCTTCTCTGAAGATATGTTCAAATTGCTGCTTTTCTCCTACAATATCTACCATCATACACAAACTATTAGTTTTAAAAATATAAGACCATATGGTTTCACTTGATGGTTCAACCATCATATCTCCTTGTTTTTCTAAATCATTCATATGATTCAAAAATTCTTTGATAGTCTCTTCTTCAATCTCCTCAAGCCCTTCACTTGGTTTCTTTACATTTTCCTCTCGCTGTAAATGAGATCTACCTATCTCATCTTTTTCCAGAACAAAATTTTGATTTTGCTGGTTTTTTTCCTTCTTCATGACAATATCAGCCAATTGTATTTCACCTACAAACATACCCAAATTGTCAGATTTAAAATCATCAAACCTTTTTGTCTCACTTGAAGTTTTAGTCTTCAAGTCTTCATTTTCACTTTCTCCCTGAAATTCTCCTTGTTCTGGTTCACAAATGGATTCTTCCATTTCTAACTCAACTTCCTTGAGTTTTTCCTATAACCACATTACTTGTTTTTGCTGTAGCCTTCTCTGCATCTCATGTCATTCCACTAGCTTTTTCCTCAAGACCCCCAACCTAGTCTCTGGCTTTCCTCAAGCATTCTCCTTAATGCATTGAGTTGTTCTTTTAATTTAACAACCTCTTTGTCAATTTCTTCTTGACTCATCATCTTTCCATTTGCTTCGGCATCCTCTTTCTTATATCCTCTGTTGTGGCTTCCCTCTAAACCTCTGCTATGACTATCAGTAGTCATCTTCTTCTCTTCTTTCTTCATGAGCTCCTCTGCAACAAGCCTCTGCAATAGCTAGTCCTCTTGGCTGCAATCTTACATCACTAAGCTCTCCTCACTCAGTGTTTTGGTAAGCATAGGTCCTTTGTCTGGAACCTCCCCTTGAGCAACACCTTTGCTCCTTCTAGGCTTCTCTAATCTCTCATTTCCTCTTGAGAATACTTCAACTCTCATCTCTGTCCAATTTCTTGTTGGATTCTTCAGGTTCATTGCCACTTCTCCCTTTATATTATTCTCCTTACTCTGTCTTCAAGAACTCACCAGGTTCTTCTCTCACAGCTTCTCTTGCCGTCATCTGTGCATTAGTATAAAAACGCACATTCTTAATTTAAAACATAACACATTACCTCACCTTCAAAATCTCAACATGATCTTGTTTCACCCATTCTTCTGCACTTCGAATGGATTGTCCTCTGTTTTGTCCCTCAGGTCCTCTTTCCTTCAGAACTTGCATTAAGCAGTCTTGCTTTCAAGGAATCTTCTGTTCCTGTCTACTCCAAACCTCTGCTAGAATGCTACAGTCTTCCAAGAACTTCAAAATTTCTCCTTTTACAGATTACAAATTTGGTCTGATACAAACTTCTGCTCTGATACCACTAATGGTGCAGGGTATGGGTAACACCTGCACATAGCCACAGTATGCATTCCAGAGTAATACATCCACAACTGTCCTATGATATTTAACTCTACAATGGAGTCAAATCTTCAGACCATAAATGGGTGGCCCTTTTCTCAGTTCTTGTGTATAGGAAATTCAATCACCCCGCTTGAAACCTCCTATTGGAAATAAAAAACTTTTAGAACCTTTTAAATCATTTTATTCACGCATATATAACCTTTCCTTTCTAAATCTTGGTTAATATATGCTATATCACATGAATTACACTATCAACGCTTTTTTCATTCGTAACTCATTTACAAAGGAAACATACGTTTACAAGGGAAACTCCACAAACAACCCTTTTTGCATTAATACAGCCTTTGCACATCTTTCGAGGTTAAAACCTCTATTGCAATCACTATTGGCTATCGAGAATTCCACAGTCTTAACACATATACACCATCCCCTTTCTCCTACTTCGATCTCCGACTATTGGAGCAATAACACACGTTTTACGTTAAAAGGTCGGTGCAACACTTTACACAATACAAAGGCATTGCACTAAACTTCTGCCGAATCATATAATAAGCGAACTTCAAAAGTTATACACTAACCTTTATAATTGTTGTTGGTTCCATAACATATCGCTCCATCACGCTTCCGCTGCGACCTCCGCCTTCTCCGAACGCCGATTCCCGATTTCCGAAGCTCCGAAGCTCCGATCGCCGATTAGCGCTTAATCGCTATTGGCGTATTGACGTTCCTTTATACTGGCCCTTGAATACTTCAAACCACCGATCTAACTGGTTCTCCGGACTTGATAATACTATAAATTGGTCTCTATAATAATTCACGTCCGGAACTTAGTTCCGACTATGTTTTGCACTAATTATTCAGTGTAAACAGGGATTTAGGTTGCGAGACTTACTCTCTAAGGAGAATCCTGCCAATGCGATGCTTTGCCTCCTCCTTCAAAGAAATCATCCGGACCATTGATCCATGTGATCAAATGGTTCCTGTGCACTAGTATTATGATTCCTCACTCTTCAGTTTACTTAGTTTTTCTGCTAAGTATTCAGTTTTCCATATTTTAGATTCTCCTCAAAGGGTTTCTTCAAAGGTTCTGGGTATTCTATTCCGCAACTCAATTACTCTTCTAAACTCAACTCCTCAAGCTCTCAACTTCTATTTCAATCCAGAGTGTCGCTCTGATGCTTCAATGGGACTCGATGGTCCATTTCTATTTTCTGAATCGTTCTCCTCTCTGTGGTTTGCCTTCGATTGTGTTTGCTTACAATTATTGCAAACCTACGGTTTCACACCATAAACAATCATAGAATATGCATTTCATATGTTCTTACATAGTCAAGAAACTCTACATATATTAATATAAAAGCACAGATGACAATCGAGACACCTCGGTCTCACACACACACATGCACAGGTCAGATTGTACTATTGGTGGCCTCCCCTTTGCCCGTAGGCTTACATATGCTTATATGGAAACTTGGATTGGATTACTTATCCCATTATTTCCTTAAATCACTCAAATAAAGCATAAAGCTTGCTACATGCATACATATGTGGAAAACTTTATCCACTCCATCTTTTCCCTCTGTTTTAAAGTAGAAAAGTCTCCTTGTCAGCTCAATGGTCCATATCTACTCTAATTAATTCCTAAAAGATCTCTCTTACTCCTAGATAGTTGGATTTGACTTCTACCACTCATGTTCTCATTATTTATTTTGAGAACATTTACATATTCTCCCATTATCTAGTCACACTTAAAGGCCTAATTATTACATTGACTTGAGACTTAAGAAAACTATTTTCTAAAATGCATGGCCCCCTATGTCTACTATTTACAATGATTTTCCTTGGGCTGAATGCACCTGCAACACTTTACATTACACAAATGAACAATTCTTGGATGCTTCAAATGACAAGACCTCTTTTATATATATATGAGTCTAAGGGGTCACAATATAACCAAGCCGAACTAACAATAATAATATGAAGGCACAAAAATAACAATAAAGGGATTTTATGGGGCACAATAATAACAATATGGGTACAAAAATAAAAATAAGGGATAGAACAACAATAGTAATGAGGGAATCACTAGTATTATAGGGACCTAACAAAATAGAAATAGTTTTGAGATTTTTATAAATTTTTGAGTGGTTGATGAAAGGGAAGACCAATGCCTTACCTTGTTTTGGCTGCGGGGTCAAGTTAGCCTCTTAAAAAGGGTTGTTCTTATGAAAGACTAGTTGTCCATTGACAACCCAAGACATGTAGCAACAACAACTCTAGTTTGGAAGTCTAGATCATATATTTGAAGGAGCAAAGAGTCTATGAAAGATCAACTTTCAAGACAACACTAAGGGTCACCCTTGGCTAAAAAAAATCAACTAATGTGATAACTCATTTGATATCCAAAGCATGAAATATTTCACTTTAAAACAAATAATACAAAGGATTAAGGAACAATTCTATCACACAACTTCTTCCAATGTAATAGTTTTTGCGCTTGTATGGCTCTTGAGTCAACTTTGGCATCCATAAATCTGCAATTATAGCTACCAATAATGCAACAAGATCAATTTTTCTCCCATTCAACAAAGAGATATTACCATTTCCACAAAGCAAAGATAAAGATAGAAGAAATTTTATTCCAAAGCTTGGGAGCTCTTCCACTAACACTTACAAATGGTGAAAGTAAACTCTTATATAGGTTTCAACTCTATCTTACTTTACAGTAAACAAGTTATCTGGTTTTCTAGATCCATAGTCCTCTAAGGAATAAAAAAAATATTACAATTCAAAACTCCTCAACGATTCCATACTAAAAATAGTTATAAGTTGAGATTCTCTTTCTTCTCCAAGAAAAATAAATAAAATGTGTTACCAGAACATTGCAATAATATTCTCAAGTAACCAACCCCATAATATAAATCAATAATAATAATAAAATAATAGAGTTGGTTAGCTACATCCTCAAAAATAACACCAACATGTAACTCATCTTGTGTGGCCTCTATAAGTAAAACCTGGAAATTATCCCTAATGTTTATTGGGATAGGTTGTCTTTGGCACTTTGCTTGGAATAGGTCAACCACAAATTCACATTTTCCCTATATTTGCTAAGAATAGAATTTGACTTTAGAAACAAAGAATAACCTACGTTTAACATTCAAATTCTTTCTTCAACAAACATGATACCAATATACTCCTTGACCAGATCCTCCCTTTTCAATCCTTGAAGCAATATAATGTGCTTTGTACCAAGATTCCTTTTACAAACAAACCTATTTTTTTGTAAGATTGGGCAGTGAATTTATATTAATTTGTAGAAGAAAAGATACATAAAATATGTCCAGAAACTATTGGTCTACCACATCTAAACCAATAACAGAGTCAAAATTTTAACATTGTATATTGTCAATGTTAGAAGTCTATCATCTAAAGTACAAGCATAACTAATAAACACATATTGCTAGATATTAACAGCCAAAACTACACGATTTCCTGATCCTTATCTGGAAGGAGAGTACACTTGGATTGGTGGTTGTAAGTCATTGTCTTCCTCAGATGGAGTGCAGGTGATGTTTGCCATCTTTTTGGCTAGGACTGAAACATTTTTCCAACTTATCCATTTTATCTAGGATCTGTCATAGATCCCACACTCGAGCACCTATCATGGGTTATAAGAGCATGATTTGCAATCTCTTGACATATACCTCTTAGAGAGTATGAAATGTCTTGAGTCTAGCATCGGTCTGTTGTACCTATGAGTTGATAATGGTCAACTATCAAGCCAGAGCTTCTAAGAATATTGTTCTAGGGTTTTGTTTTAATTTGGAAGACCAATGAATGAAACATAAGTAACACTGTAATGCCTAACCTTTTGAATAATATTAATACCAAAACAAAGAGTTGCTATAGAATTTCACGCAATGATAAAGCTTGAATAGTGGTGAGCAGAAACAAAAAATAATAGATTATTATAATTTCCAGACAGAAAATTAAACAATCATAAGTATGAAAACCTTTGATTGATGTTCAGAAGGTTTAAAAGATTATGCTTATACTTACAACACAATGCTGATGATTTATTGATTCAGAGGGAATTAATTAAACAGACAGTTCTCTAATCCATTCCCTTTAATGATTATCACATTAGAGGCTTATAGGGATAGATTGAGACACAATTATTCCTACCTAGGTATCTTTGTAAGACATAAGAATATGAAGAAAAAAATAATGTATAATATTGGAAAAACTTACAGAAAACACAAATCGTGTAAAACTGAATTTAGAATCCTTTGCTTTGTATTAAGGGTCCAGAAAAACTAGTACATCAAATGTTTACAAATTCTTCTTCAAGGGTGAACTCTCTTTCAATGGTCAACTTGATTCAATGGTAAACAATGAACCCTTAATAACTCGAGAAGAGAGTTATTTATGCAATAGTAGAACTAATAAAATATCCTAAATTGTTTAAGGATTTATTCTAAGAAAATGATATATCTTCATGCAAGAAGATAGAGACAGCTATTGAACTGCTGCTTGTTGTCCCTATTATTTAGGTTCTGTTGGCTTTGGTGTTTGATATTTTTCCCTTTAAGCTAGTTGTCTGTTTGATCTTCACGTTGGAAGTCATATTCACTTATCACCTTTCATGTAGTACACTTTAATATGATACTCTTTGACCTTATTGACCTGTATCCTTTACTGTGCCTTTTTTAATTTTATTGTACATTTCAAGTTTTTACTGTGTATTTCAATAGTAAATCATTTAGTTTTTTTATGTCTCAACATCAGGTAGTTTGGATATTGATCATCTGTTTGTCTTTTAACTGTATGTTTTATCTGCCTCCTCTGTTTTGTCTTTTAACTGGGTAAATTGTCTGTTTTAACATTTACTGTGTAAACGGTTTTTTTTGCTCCGTCTTTGTTTTAGACCTGATTTATGTTTGTATAGGAAAATCATTTGAATTCATTTCTCGAGAATATGGAACAAACAGGTTTTTAACTGGTATAAAAACCATTTATCCAGTCTCCTGGTCTTCTGCTAATCACCTGCAAAATACAACAATTGTTAAGAAAAACACAGGTTGACAGGAAAGGGCCACAATGGCTTCATTTGAGTTGAAAGGTTTGTGGATGGAGTCCGGAGTGTTTTCGGGAGGTAAACAGTGGTTAAATCAGTTGTAGAGGCTTAGGGTGGTGCAGGAGGGTTATATAGGTTTTATTGCATAAACAGATGAAAAGAGTGAAATTGAGGGTTCTCATGTTTAAACGGGTAAACAATTAACTTTTTAAAATTTGGCACAAAGTGAACAATGGATTTTTACCGTACGTGGGGGAGCGGCTTCAGAGGCTCATCCCACCGCTTTTGGCCATGGGCTGGTTTTTCTTCGAGGGCACGCGAGTTAACGTGGAAATGACACGTAATCACAAGGGGCCCGAGAAAAACCATGAATCTCACATGCTCTCGGGCCTTTAAAGATCAGAGATCGGGAGCACGTGATATGGTTGTGGATTGTTAGATCTGGGAGCAGGTGATCGGACAACTATCGCGCGGTCGAGATGCATGGAAGGAGTAGGCGTGAAGATTAGAGAGCACGGGGAATAATTACAAAGGATTTGTAATTATTTTAATGAATAAAGTGGGTTTAAACACATTGCGATGGGTTTATGGAGTGGGACCAAGGTTAACGGCGGTGGGGTTTATTTAACCACACCAAGGGTGGTGGGTTAAAAGATTTTTCATATAGGGAAATGGAAATATAGAACAGTTAATGTTAAATAATGCGGGGGAAGACAAAACTTAGACTAAAGGGTCTTTAAGGGTTTTTTAGACGTTTTGTCGGGAAAATGATGAATGAGGAGTTAAAGTTAAATAAAATGGAGGGGGGAATGAAAGTTAGGATAAGGGGTTTTTATGGGTTTTTAGGGAAATTACAAGGGGAAAGGGTTTCATATTAGGGAAAAGGGGTTTTGAGGTATGGGAATGAATTTAGAGGGTAAATTTTCTAGAAAAAATGTTTGAAATCAAGGGAAAGGGTGAAAATGAAGGGAAAAGAGTATTTTAACAAGAAACGAGGGAAACTGAGAAAATCAATAAGTATGTAGTGGGGGGTGAAATGAAATGAGGGGAAGTTAACCAAATCAACTTGTGAATATCTTTTCACCTTTATATCTGCTCCTACACACTACAACACATGATCAAGCATGATAAATGTGTTTATGCCTCAATCAAATTTGTACTTCTGCAACCTTTCTTCTACCTACCCTTTACTTACCCTAACCTTTTTTCTTCACTTAATTGGGTGTATTTAGGCTAGCAGACCCTTTTCTTTCCTTTTTCTTTTGAAAAGAAAACTATCTAATTCTAACCTTATAACATCCAAGGGCTTAAGATTAAACTGATGAGCTCCTTATTATTCTCTACCTAACTACTGATTTGCCAAGACTAAATGGTTTGGCTAGATCTTTATTCATTAACTATAAACATGAAATTTAATGCACAAACTAGATAAGATTAAACTATTTGACCGTCATGGGCTGTGGCATTTATGACAAGCTGCACACAACCATTATTTTACATAATAAAGTAAAAAGTAGTGGCACTTAGACTTGCACACTTTTAGAGTTTATTGCTTTTTGCTTTTTTGTCTAACCTAACATTTTATTTTTGCCTTTATTTTTTAGGGCATCTATTCTAACATTTTCTTTGATATGGACATGTTATAAAGATATTTCTTAACATTTTTATTCAATACCATTTTTTTCCATATCCTAGCTTAACATTTTTTAAAAACATTTTCATTTTTTGACTAATTGATTCTAACTTACCAAAACAAAAAAATGCTACAACATTGGCTCCAACTGGGGACTATTTTTTCCTGTAAAATGTAGAGAATCTGCAGATCCATGTGATTTAGCCTTGGGCTATGGAGTCTTTTGCTGTAAAAAATCACACTGATAGCTTGAAAAGAGAAAGAAACCGGATTTTTTACAATGGTAGTAATAAAATCTATTTCAAATTTTCAGTATTGAATGTAATGTTTGAGAAACCTTCCATTTATTGGATAAGTGGAATATAGCCCCTCAAGATTTTGTAGCACAAAAATGTTGTTTCCCTTCACTTTAGCAATTGCTAAAGTTCCAAACCACAGGTTGTCAAACTTGCCATGTTTTCCCTTTCTTCTCTCCTGAAATCCCATCTTAGAACTAGATCACCTTCCTTGAAGTCCCTTTCCCTGGCTCTTCTATCAAACAGGTTCTTCATCTTATTTTGATAATTATTCAATTTGTATTGAACTTCATCTCTGTTTTCATTTAGTTCAATAATATGATTTATTCTTCTTGAAAAATCGTCAGGTTCATCTGTTGAATCCTGTAGGAATTTCAAAACAGGGAAGGCCAAATTGGTAGGGAATATTGCATCTTTCCCATAAACTAACTAGAAAGTAGATTTTCCAGTAGATCTCTTTGGAGTAATTATGTTTGCCCATACTGCATAAATGAAATGAGAGTCCCAGGTCTTTTTATAATTCACTAGAGTCTTTTTGATTACCTTTACCAAAATTTTATTGGAGGATTCTGCAAGGCCATTACCTTGTGGGTAATATGGAGTTGAATGATGTAACAAAATCTGATATTTCTGGAAAAACTCAATCATTTTAACGATAAAAAAAGTTACTGCATTATCAGTGAAAATTTGAGTTTGGAAACCAAATATAGATAAGATGTTCTCTTCAATAAATTTGATTACTACTAAATCAATAGCATTTATGACTGGAATTGCTTCCACCCATTTAGAGAAGTAGTCTGTTGTAGTGGGGATCCATGTATGCTGATTAATTGAAGTGGGATGAATCTCTCCAATAAAATCTAATCCCCATTTTTTTTTTTACAAAGTCGGTTGCTAGATGTATTAAAAAA
>APFE030840000.1:5000-16755 GCA_000404065.3 Pinus taeda
TCATACGCATCCTCAAATCAATATAAATCTCATGTGAACTAAGTATTATAACATACACATATATCTGCAAGCACATTGAATGAACATAACTACCATGACTTAATGATATACACATCACCACCAACATGTAAATTAAGTACATAGATATGGGAAAAAAAATGCATCATATATATATATATATATGAAAAGAAGTCAAATAACTAAATCAAGTCAAATAAGTGCAATCAAATATTTGATAAAGGAGATGTAGTGTTAGGCCGGTCTGCAGTAGAAGATGATGGATGACCAAATAATTTATGATGAATGTTTGTCAAACTTAGCTAATGTGGAGAAGGAGGTGGATAGTCTACATGAGTAGAATACGATGGATGATCATCTACGTCTACACCATAAACACGGTCTAGTGAACTTTGAGGTGGACGAGGAGGTTCCTGGTCTACTTTGTCATGAGAAACATGAGGCACATCCTCTAGCTCTGACATCTCATCATATCATTGACACCCTAAAAACCATAATCTGATGGCGTGGTACTACTAGAAACATCATCATGACCACCCTCATGATCATGATCATGAGCATTACCACGATCTTCATCATCACCACCCTCATTTTATGTATATGTAGCTTCATGATGTCGACCTACATCCCTCATCATTGTTAGTAATATACTAGCTCTAATTATATGCCACACAATATACAACATCTTTCACAGATAGCCCCTATATAGATACATGAAAGTATGATCCAAGGTGATATCTCCAGTCCTATCAGGGCGGACTCCCACATCAATCAAAACTCTAGCCAATTTTTGGTAGTAGTTAATATGTACTCACAAATCAGGCATACTACCCGAGATGCCTATACCCCCTTGAGGTTGTGCTTCACCCTCTTGAGCCTTGCCCATCTCCTCATATCCTCTGAAATCTGGTGCATAAGGAGAAATGTCCCCATCAAATGTGTCGATATCTAGAAGATATATAGTACATAGGTATAATTAGATAATTTCATCAAACAATTTAATAAGACAAGTTGAATAACATACTAGAATAAATTTTATGCGAATTCATTAAACCAACAAAATGAAACTAGTTGATTAATTTGAAGAAAACATTAATATTACCTATATCATTTGGAGGCTCAACCACTATGAAGAAGATGTTGGGACACACCATCTAATCCATTCCCTCTTACAAAAATTCCAACGTGACAAATGCATGGTCATCCTCATTGGCCAGTAGCACAAGTGCCGTGAGAGAATTCCTTGTCGGATATGTTGGCACACCCCTCTTGGGCATCGTATACCCTAACATGTGCATCCAAACTTCAGCAATCGACCTAGGAGGGCAAAGGTTACATGTAGGCCTCATCTCTTGAAACCTCTCAAAAATAAAAATAAAAAATCTCGGAAGTGAAAAGGAAGGTCTCCCTTCCAGTCTCATTGCACAACATCTATCTAAACCCATGCAAAATGACCTCAAAAAAAATGTAGACCATCTGATGCAACATGGCAGTTGAATAAAAGAATCAACATAACACAAGAGAGGGAAACTAATGTGCTTCCCATCATAACTACAGTGTGCAATCATGATGACTAATAATGAGAGGAACCTTACCACCTATGCAACAAAAGAATAAATCTTTAACTGTCCACCACGAACCTGAAAATGTGATAGACAAACCACATGAGGTCCAACATACCTCTGAGTGTATGCAAGATGACTCCCAACTGCACCCCATGGGGGACATCATGGAATTGTGGAAAATCCTTCCCTCACCTAGATAGGCGAGTGATAAAGTATATGTCCTCCTAAGTGGGTCTATACCATGCTATAGGACTAACATGGAAATCATTTTACTAGACGTTCCATCGACAGATTAGATATGCTGATGGTACAAAGTGTACCTTCAGGGATGTAGCCTCCTCATAGTACTTGAGGAGGCCTACATGCCTGAAGAGCGATCAAGCCATTATAGTAATAGGGTGAGGATATAAATACCTCTCCCTCCCTCCCTCTCTCTATCATACCATGTTCAAACCATATTGTATGGGTCTGCCTATAACCCCTTCTCCTACTAGTGCTCTATCTTTTGATGTCTCTACTACATGATTGACATATAAAATACATCAACCTCATACGTAAAGCACAATTTTTTTATTTAATTGAAACATGTTTTTATAAATATGGAAACAAAAATTTTATTTAAAAAAGAACAGTGCAATCAAAACACAGTCATGCACCAGAGCTGGTGTACTTTCAACTATAAATGCATCACTATCGATGCATACATAAGTATAACACACAACTGTCGGTTCACAATTTTAAATTTTGATAGCGGAACAGAAAACTTGTGCACTGGTTCGCATGGATAACCTCTTTTCACTAGAACATAACATTCAGGTTATCAAATGCATTGAGTCATGGTTGTAAATTTAAATATTAAATCTGATGTACAATCTAACGTACTGACGTACAATATTTCACATCAATCCTGGTGCATTTTAGTTTACAAAACAGACTACAACAAGAGAGGTGCCTTAGGTTCATGCTCTGACATTGATTACATCCTATAAAATTACACGGTGCACCGCTATGAGTGTGAGATGAATGTATGAACACACCACGTGATGAAAAAAATTGAAAAATAGTGTAAATTTTAGCCTAATTTACAATTCTAATCGACTAAAAAATTAAATTACAAAGGAACATAGAAATTACCTAAACATTTTTTCATCGGGGAGGCATTGTGGACACGTAATGGAGAAAAGAAAACTTTAGGATGGTTTGAAAAAAAAACAAACAACGAGAACAATACGAAAGGATGGTGAGTAAGAGAAGCACCAATGTCAGGGTGCTTGCATGTTGCAAGAGTGGTACTGGTGTTTCAAATCTCTCCCACAATGTAGATTGTAAAAATGAAAATTACTGTTGGGAGGGTTTTTTTTATTTACCCTTCATCTAGTGAATTTCTTCAAATTCATATATGTGGGATATATCAAAAAGCACCACATTTTCTTAATTTAAAAATATTGTTGCACTTTTCTTGAGACACATTGCGGCATTTCTCTACAGGTACCACATTGGTGTTGTTTTTTTACTATTACACTTCTAATTTTATAGAATTTAAAAACCGTTGAGCATTTCTCTTTAAAATATGCCTCGATGCATTTTGTTAATTGTAATGCACTAGGGCTTCACTGGAGATAACACCTCATTTCTATGAAATTTAAAATTATAGTGGTGCACCTTACTGGTATGCAACAAGAAATTTTACTATGTGAAGGGAACCAATGCAATCAACTATTCAAGTGTTGTTGAATAATCTTATGTAGTGCACCATGTTTTTTGATTTCATAAAAATAAATTATCGATAGTGCACCATGTTATTTGCAACACCAGTACTTGTATGGATAGTAAAGCATTGGCACATTTGTATATTTTAGATGCACCATTAAAAATCCATCCTCTAAAACATTTGCCCACCCACCTCTACCACAAATGGTTTTGGGCTATTTTTATAGGGGCTTCCACAAAATCCTCCACTAGTTGGTCTTTTTGTTGTAGTGCAATGGAGCAAGAATTGATGTAGTTGCAAGTTCTTTGCATAGGACTTGGGGGGGTGAAGGCGGATGAACAAATCTCCAATTAATATCATTATGTTATTTCACATTTTCCTATGACATAAAAGTACTTATTTCATTATGAGAGAACAAACTTAATCAATTAATTATCAAATCCTTTAGCGTAGAGCTAGAAGCCCACATAATGAAATCTTGAAAGCTTCCTCCACACATTGGACTTCCTTTAGACTCCTATGCACATGTCTAATTTCACAAAAATAACCATAAACACAGCTTACAATTGTTATGTGAAGAAATTTTTGTGAAAATATTTCATTGTGCCAAGAGCTTTCATTGTACAATTTTTTTCCCACCCAACACAACCTTTACTCCTTTGGCTAGAGATATTTGAAATATATAGAGATGCATTATTTATGATTCAAGTATTACCAATAATATTGTATGCATCCACTACTTGCCTCGGTGTTATTGTGAACAACAAATATGGATTATTTAAGAATAAATATCAACAATAATATCATTTAGTATGGAGTTTGGAGATCTACATGATCAATGCTTGAGAGCTTCCTCCAAACAATGGATGTCTTCCGTACTTTTTCACGTGTCTAATTTCAGAAGGATAACCATAAACAAAGATGTTTCTAAATGACATGAGAATTGATGAAACTATAGGTTCTTTTCATAGGCTCAGTAGGGGAGTCAAAAAAATATCAAATTAATATTATTATGTTTCCTTGTAATGACTAACGCGTGGGAGAAAAATTGGTCACTTTCATAACAATCCATATTTTCATTGATAGAAATTTCCGCACTTTTCACAACCTTCTTACTCAACTTAACTAGTGGTATTCGGAAATATTGAGATATTAATTATTTATAATTAAAATATTAAAAATAATATAATTTGGTTCTACCACTTGCCTCAATGTCATTGCAAACAACAAATATGGATTATTTAATACTAAAATATTAGCAATAAAATCATTCATTGTAGAGTGCCACATCTGCACAATGAAAGTTTGAAATATTCCTCCACACACTTGACTTTCTCTGCACTTCTACACATGTGCCTAATTTTAGAAAGATAACCATAAACAAAGATTTTCGTCAATGATACAAGAATTGATGTGGTTTTAGGTTCTTTGCATAGGTCTGGGATGAACAAATATCCAATTAATATTATTGTGTTTCCTTGTGCCGCTATGTGTGAGAGAACGATTCGAAACTTTGGGAAGAATTAATATTTTCATTGTACATAATTTTTTCCACATCTTGCACAATGTTTACTTAATCACTAGTGCTATTTATAAATATAGAGATATGCATTATTTATAACTAAAATATTATCAATAATATTGTATGGGGCCATTACTTTCCTCAATGTTACTGTAAACAGCAAGTATGGATTATTTAATACTAATATATTAGCAATAAAATACTTTAGTGCAAAGTGTAAAGATGCACATGATGAAAGCTTCTTCCACACAATAGACTTTCTCGACACTTCCACACATGTGCCTAATTTCACAAACATAACCATAAATAAATCTTATGCTTAATGATGCGAGGTATTCACAAATATAGAGATATGAATTATTTATAATTAAAAGATTACCAATAGTGTCATACATGTCACCACTTGCCTCGGTGTTATTGCAAACAATAAATATACTAAAATATTAGAAAATAAAATCCTGTAGTGCGATATACAAATATCTACACATTGAAAAATTACTCTGCACTTCCACACATGTGGCTAATTTCACAAAAATAACCATAAGAAAAGCTACTACTCTGTGATGCAATATATTCACAAATACAGAGATATGCATTATTAATAATTACCATATTTGCAATAAAATCCTTTAGTGAAAAATGTAGTATGGATTGCTCTTTGCATAGGCTCGGATGGGGTGGGGAGTGGGGTGAACAAGTTGTCAATTATTATTATTACTTTTCCTTGTGAATCTATGTGTGGGAGATTGATCCCAAACTTTTTGAACAATTCAAACTTGATATACATGAAACCATATAGTCTAATTGATGTTTTGTCTCTATTTCTCTGGTTGGAAAGAGGGAATCACATTCTCATATTATAATTACTTTAGTATAAAAATAGATCAGTCATGTACCAAAAATTCTATCAGCATGTAAACACCTGCCTTTTGGACTATATGACATAAATCTTGCATATACAAATATGGTATTTTAACAACTCCTTGTTCCACACACTATCCTTATGCACATATTTGAAAGTATTATGTTCAGCCAATTGTGACAAAGATTATTTAATAACGTTAGATCTAAAGAATATTATATATAGCATTCCTTTTATTAAAATGATAAATATACAATTCCTATTTTTATTTTTATTTATGAATGTATTTTCGCAAGGAACGCTTCCTCCCCATGACATTTGGGACCCACGTTAATTAATAATAGCTTTGAATGGTAGAGAAAGTTTTATGGAGGTGGTTGTGCACGTGTGGAGGTGGCTATTCAAATGAAGCATGTGCAAAGAACAAATGCATATAGAGGTAAGGACTATGTTCCATGACAACTATTGCCCTTGTTGTATTACACAGCTCTTGCAATGAGCTTGGTTTGTGATAATATACTTAACAATATCAAACTCATGTAATTTACTATGCATTAAATTAATAATAACTATTGAAATTTTATGTTTCTATTATGTACTTTTATCATCATGCTCTATAGAAGTTAACTTCTTTATTAAAAAACAAGAAATTGTGGAAATTATTTTATTTTATTGAGTAAAGTAATTTTAATTATTATAATTTTTAAATATTAATTTACTTTATATAATTTATTGGGTTTCACTTATTTACTAAGGTCAATCATAAATATTATTAATATTAAATTATAATTATTTTTTTGTTAAAGGCTAATACCTATCATGTATGCATTACATGTCTAATAATTTTATCTGTGTTGTAGAAAAGATGACCCGTGCAATGAATTTGCGAAGAAAATCTAGAAATTTCCTCTACAAAATGTTCTTTATGTATTTCATGTTTTTTGTAGAGGAACGGAATTGACAACATTTTTTCTAAAATCTACCAATTTTTTTTATCCGTTTGGACCCCCATTTTCATTCCCTTGCAACCCTCTTTTATGCATAATGCAGGGAGTAATGATCTTAATGTAAATATTTGGTTTAATGCTTATTATCTATGGTATTTGAATCCCTTTTAAAGAGATTAATAATGATTAGGTTTCTAATGAGGCTTTGAAGTAGGTCATAAACCTCTTATAGGTCTCCGACAAATAAGCTCCACAATGGATATGCAAGTGCACCTTCCGCATTGGGATGTACATGTGGGTTCTCTTGGGATGAGTTAGAAAATCGTCTCTCACCAATCACATTGGAAATCCTATTCACATGGAGTATGTAGTTTTCCTACTAGTTCAAAAGGTCAAACCTAAGGAGATGTGGCCTATTTTGGGGTGCTTTTGTTCACAACTCGATATCAAGAATTTGTAACTTTGTTTCACTTATTTTCGAAATGAGTGTTGATATCATTGGACCCATTAGATATTACTCAAAATATGACCTCAAGTGTATGTATTACTTTTTTATAAAAGTAGATCTTAGACTAAGGTTTTTTAGTGAATAGTGGGACTAAAGACAAATTATTCTTTTGTAACCCCTCATAATGGCCACTTGGGTCATTCATGTATCATTCTTCATGTAATCTATTGCTTTTTATAATATTATTTTTTTCTAATACTTAGATATATGTTTTCTGTTTCACTTTGATCTAAGATAAGTTCGTTTTCAGGAAATGTTGTTGGTTAGCAACGGCCCACGACACAGTGCATTCCCTCATTTTCTAGTGTGTAATTAGGACATAGTCTACTGTGATCATTACATATTGTAAATATACCTTGGTTCATTTCTTAAATAACTTTATTCTTATAAATAGATTGATTGTATAATACTTGGTGCATGTAACACCCCTATGGCTCTAATTTTTAAAAATTTACTATTTTTTAGACATCGAGCTATTATCGGATTTAATGGAAATGGAATTCATGATAAGATGTATTAATTATGTAATTATTGTATTATTTTGGTTAATAAATAAAATTCTTGAAAATATTCAGGAAATAGCACTAGATTTTAGAATAACCCTTTCCAGCTTAAAAAATGTTTTTTGTGATCAAGTCCACATGATGGAAATTCCCTAAACGTCTCCTAAAATCCCTAGAGATGAATAATAATAAATAATAAAATAATAATAATAATAATAAAATAAAAAATAAACTAACATAATGTGAGAGAAATATTATGTTAATTACCTAGTTGGAGAGAAACGCTAAGTGGGGTGGAATAAAGCAATGTGGGAGAGAAAGGCATGCTTTAAAAAAAAATGTTTTGAAAAAACTAAAACAAAATGGCCTAGGAAAAAGGTTGGGAGACCAAAAAGAATGATGCTTCTAAAATCTGTTGGGAAGAAAATCTATAAAATAAGCCACTTATGAATCAAAGTGGTAGAGGTAGTTCATTGTTGGGAGGAACATGCTTGCTACCTGTGTATTTTCCAATCAATAATTACAATTATATTTTTGTTGTGTTTCACTATTGATTGTGAAGGATAATTGATATGTAGGTGTATATTAATGGAATAAACGTATGTCGTATACATTTGTATGAAAATTAGTGGTGCATGCCTAGTACATGTATATTCTCTAAACTGCTACTAATGAACATGTGCAACTCTCATTAAAAATGCATCGAAAAATAGACTATGTATATCCATGATTGTCTATGAATTTATCTACGCATGCAAGTATTTGAGTTTAATGATAAATATCTTCTCATATGAATTGGAAAGAAATTAGTAAGAAGAAAGAGTTTTTATATGCATGAATTTATATAAATATCATTCCATGCATATATAGTAGACATTATGATTTTAGTAGGGTACACACAGGGGTGAGAATAAAAAAAGAATACATGGTGGATGCACGTATGATTATTTTCGAACTAATGTTAACATGTGTTGAGATAATGACATAATTTGTTTCATTTTTTGGTTGTATTAGTTTTAAAGAAAGAAAAACAAAAAAAATAATAATAAGAGAATTGCCTATTGGAAAAACGTTAAAGAAGTTGTTGATGATGATGATGATGATGATGGTTAACGTCCACTGAGACCAAATAATGATCTATCGGACCTAAAAAGACAAATTATTTATTTTGATTTAAGATTTTATTCCTATGTTCAAAAAGCTTGGGAGAGAAGCCCCCGAGTTCACTATAATTTTGGCATTGTAAAAGGCTAGGAAGGTCTTAACATATTTCTCTAATAATTGGTGGCATAATTAATAAAGTGTAAAGATTAAAATGAGCTTTCCAAAATATATCTTAGCTATATCTCACACTTTACAAACGTACACACGACAACTCCATATTTGTTATTTCATGGAGGGACTATTAGATACAAGTTTTAATAGTTATGAAAAAACGAGTCATTGATGTGCATGTAGTATAATCCATGATTATAAAGAATTTTAGAGAAGATCATAAGCATAAAGTGAGAAATTAAATGATAATTACTAAGTAAACCGAATGTAAGGATTTACGATTTAATAATAAATCTCAGAGTCCCAACGATTCTAGATATGAGCCGTCAACATGCAGTATGCAAATTGAAGAGAATTAGTTTATTTAAAGGACTAAGAGAATTATTGTCACAATAACCTACAATGGCTCCATAACTAAGATACCATAAGTGGAGGTATTATAATAATCTAAGAAAAAACTAGTTTCCAAATTTAAATATAAACAGTAGTGCACTCGACCAACTAGAAAAGGAAATCCTACACATGATATAATATATCACTATGGATCACATGAGAAAAGGGAAGAAAACGATATAGCAAAGAACTAAAAAAATTCTAAATGATGTTAATAAAAATGGGAGAAAAAAATTAGAAATTCTAAGGAACCTATGGTTATTTTAAAGATCAAAAACCTTATACAATAGTTTGAAGGAAACTAAACTTAGATGCCATTATTGGCTTTTTAATATGGATCCATGCACAGGACTTGACGCCCTGATAAAGATGAACATCACAAGAAACTCTGGTTCATGAAATGAGAAACCTAAGTTACCATCCATAAGGCAGCAAAGTGGAGTAAGAATTTTGAAATTGGAAGTGAGACTTTCAATTAATTATTGAGGCCCCCTGGGAAGAGAAATACAAATTCATGCATAAATCAATGAATATTCAGGGTGTTTACATTCCATGAGTTCCACAAACAAAAATGATGAAATTAAGTTATAAACCAAAGGAAAGAAATATATAGAAGCAAGGCACCAATTCAAGGCAAGTAGAAAATGTGTACCTGAGGAGGTCGTTAGTTGGGTATTCGTCAACAGTGAACCAGTAAACCTGAGAAGTTAAGATAGGAAAAACTTGAGGGATCATAAAAGTAAAGATCATTATATAACATTAACTACAATCCCATGTCTTATTGGGACACCCAAACAATAAATAAGAGTGTGTTGACCTGTAATAAATAATTGGAGTCAAAGCATTGAGATTTCCCCTCCTTATGCTTTACAAAATTCATAGAAGGATTCCTAATTCTTTCAAATTCCCTGTAGGGTAATTGAGTTGCGCAATTAGGGTTTTATCAACACTCTAAGCCTAAAATTGGTAAAGATCCATAATGGACACATACAAGAGGATAAACCCTCACCTATGAGTAGTTGATTAACATTCTTAAAGAAAAAAATCCCTAGGGTTTGTCTGCACTAGAATATCTAGATGAGATAATTTGAAATGTTGTAGTTGGAACTCCCTTAAAAGAAAGATAATCCAATAAACTTCTTCTACCAGCAGTGCCAAATAAATTGAGTAGAAAACAATAACAATAAAATGTCTTTTTCACTTGAAGCTAACTAACCTATAAAAGAATATTGAATGGAAAAAAGAACGGGGGTAAGGCACATTACTCAGAATGCCAAACCTAAGAATCATCCTCAACTCTACTTTGTCGTTTCCTTTGTGTGTGCCTAACAAATCAAGGAAATTATAAATAATACCTAACATGAAAAGGGAAATTCCTAGGAAAAATGAACTACCAAGGTAAACCAAAACTTACCTCTACGGACAAAATGTTCTTGAAACCACAAAGACTAGATTTTTGAACACTATCGGTACACAAAAAGGGTGACGAACTATAACTTACAAGTTTAAGTTAGGTAAAGAGGATGTAAGAGTAATTATGTTGTGTGAGCATAAAATTCAATTAGGAAACTCAAAATTCTAGGAAAGGTAATAGAGACATACCATAATGTGGATAAGAGGAACCCTTTTTCAATTTCACCCCAACTCTGGAAGTCTAGTCATAATTACTCACAATGAGATTTAGAAGGAATGACTTAAAATTTGATAGGGTTTGGCTAACAGAGTTGATGCTAGTGGACTCCGATGTAGAGAAATGAAATTAAAAAAACTGCCAAAAGAGCCTAGAGAAATCCATTACATTTACTTGGGAGTATCACCATTAGGGCCATATTTATGTCATAAATCGAGTGTCCACATTAATCCCCATTTTCCATCCCACCATGATAGTATCAATTAATGTTGATGGAAACCATATAATATGTGTGCGGTAGAAGAAGTGAAAAATAAAATCAAAGTCATGAATATGTTTTGACCTTGGTATAGCTATACACGCTAGCAAATTATATATGATGAAATCGATTAGCAAAATAAGTCAGGGGGTGTTTTATCCAATATAATGAAATTAAATCCCACATATAAATCATTAAAAGTATACACATCATATAACAGGTACATGAACATTACACAGTCTTAGTTATGGAAAAATATATATTCTTAATCCTTAGTCTTGTAATGATACTCATAGGGAATTAAATTGAAATAGAGATAATTCCTTAGCTGTGGGTTACGCTTGGTACCATTTTCCTAAAAATGGATTCAACTTTGTTCATATAACCACATTTCATGTTTGGAGGTCTAGTGAAGTCAAATTCCCAAGGATGAACCATAAAGGAAATTAAAAGAATGAGTGGTATACAATCCATATGTAAGAAATGAATAAAGAAAGCATCATAATGATATATAAAGATTCATGAATACATCATTCAACATAAAGTGTTTAAAATAATTAGA
>APFE030840008.1:2472-28327 GCA_000404065.3 Pinus taeda
GATGCGTACACGCAGGCAAGGTAGAGAGAACTTGCGTACCTAGAGATAAACATGTTTTTAGTGACTTTCTCTCTTTTTTGAAGCTTGACATGAAGAGCAGAGGTATTAGGCTTGACAAGGAGGATAATATGATTATTGATGGAGCCATATTAACTGCAGATAGTCATGGTGACAAATTTCAGTGTAACAGGTATTGATCACCATACACCTATATATACTTCATTGACTCTTTGGTCCATCTAGTTATGACCATGTTGACAGGAAGCCCTCCACCTAGAATATGTCAAGAAATCAAAATATTTCTCCAATTGTCCAAGCAAATTAAGGTGGGAGATTGGTACCTTTACCAAAATCACACTGAAATAAGAATCTATGGTTGCCAGCTACCCCCATACAAACTGCCCAAATACCTCCCCATGAGGTTATTTTCTCTAGAGTATTATAGGCAGATAATGAACTCTGATGAAGTAAATTTTGTCTCAGTTGAGAAAAGAACTCAGTTCAAAGTCAAAAATCAATTAGGCCCTTTGATTTGCAATTCTAGAGGATGAGGGCAGGAAGCAGATCAAATTTTGTAATAAATGAAGTTTCAAAGCAGTTTCATGTGGATGTATGACCCCTAAGGATTATTACAAAACTAAGACACAATGTTAAATTGGGACCTTATATTCATCACCCCATACCAGAGATAGAGAGATATGCCAATCAATCTGAATGGTTAGAAAACACTCTCATAAACAGGGATAGCATAAAGGTAGATGTTGAAAATACCTTGTTTGATTTAGAGAGATAGCTTGCTGAAATCTCATTCCTACAGGCACCAGAGCAAGAAGGAACCATGAGTACCCCAACTATTTTTCAGACTCCTCAGAATGAGGAAAATAATCCCAGGAGGAATAGAGAGGGAGCCTCTAGTTCAGGTATGGAAACTTCAAATGTACAATATGAAGCCAACTAGTGTAAAAGGCCAAAACTCAATCGTGTTTCAGGACAAGAAGACATAGAAGGCTTAGTAGAAATAACTGATACTGAGTTAAACATGAGCAAGGGCACAACTCCATCTGAGGAAACACATGAGCCATCTACTTCACAAACTCAAATGTTGGAAAGGCAACTCAGTGTAGAAGTTTCCTCATTTAGTAGGAATGCTGATAGGGATAAGGAAATTAACAGCAGGTTCAAAGAAATCGAAATGAGAAATGAGAAACTAAAGGTACAGTCTTATGCACAGTATCTCGAGCTTACACCAACCAATCAAACTAGGTTGATGTCAGCTTTTGACATCAAGGATGGAAAGATCCAAATGTCTTTCATAAAGCCAACTGTACAATAACCAAGGACATTGACAAATTTCGAGAAGATCGATTTTGAGGTATTGGCAAGGGATATTAATCCCACTGACCAAATTGAATTTCACAAATAGGCTGCAGAAATTATTTACTCCACCCTTACAAGAAAATCCATAGCTTCCCATCAATTTCAGAATTCATTGAACAACATTTCAACCCATTATCAGTTGGAAAAGGACTCATCACAGGCCAAAGACACCAGAATCAAGTCTTTGGAATACTTAGTGATTGAATTGGGACATGATCCCAAAGACATAAAAGCTACTAAACAACTGATTAAGAAAATGAACCACCACATTGCAACACTCAAAATGCAATTGAAGGTACCTCCACTGCAACATCTCCAGACACAGGAAGTATTGGAAAGCAAAACAAGACATGAAGGGTTGATGGACTTAGTCCTTAGACTAAATGATCAGTTGAGGGAAAAAAAAATGGAATTGGACAACTTAATCCAATTGAAGAAAAGTGATCTTGGCACTACATCAGTGAATGTCGTCCCAACAGTTACCACAACTGTTCTTTCCACATTGGCAGCCTCATTGCCTCCCACAGCTCAAATGGCGACATCACAATCGATTTCAACACAATTTACACGATAAGGAGGTACATTAGGTGAAGAAGCAACAAGCTTAGTTAAATCTATGGAAGAAATGTCCATACGGACTACATATATGAATAAGATTTAAGAAACGGTGAAAGCTTGGAAACTGATTACAAGGTTGCCAAAATCATGCACAAAGAATAAGTGAAAAAAGCTGCCAGGATGAGAGAGAGATTGAAAGCCATTGAGAAGGACCTAACACTGAAAGAACCCCTTGGGAATGCTAACGAACTACTATGGAACAATATCATTGACTCTGTCAATGATATTTGGCCATCTATTCAGGTGATTTTTGAACAGTTAGATTTAATAAAGATGGCTACAGAGGCCATCCAAAGAGTAAAAGAAGAATTAGGATAAATACCTGAAGAAGCTACCAGAATTATCCAGTTCCTTAATAGTAAGAATAAGGTTGAGCTTCAAGAATTGGAAATAGAGGACAAAACATAAACAATTTTGGAGGTGAGAAAGGTCCTTTCCAAGAGAAACTTAATGTTAAACTTGGATGACAAGTGTCAGAATATGCAAGTAGCCATTGATAGATTTATGGCTAAGTTTCAAATTTTGAGAGAGAAAGGGTTACCCCGTCCCTTAGTGATAAATGATAAGCTCATGACGCAGCAGGATTAGAACAGCAAAATCAGAGAGCTAGCAAAAGAACAGGTCAATACAACATCAATCAAGGCATTGCTAATAGGAAAAGTATTCTACCAGACATTTGAAAAATTGTTTTACCTCTAGGATGAGGTAAAGCACTTGTTTATCAATAAGCCTACTTTTACCAAATAGTGCAAGGCAGATGAAATATATAGGAGGATGCTAAAAATCCAATTACCTAATGCTGAAACATGGGAGAGATTGATTGATTTACTGTAGAAATGTGCAGTAAAAAGGTTAAAGTACAGTAAAAGTGAAAAATCATGGTAAAAGGATGAATACAGATGAGCAAAGTGAAAATGTACCAGTGTCAAAGTGTATCATATGAAAGCCAAAAGTAAATGAAGCTTCCAGTGTAAAAGATCAAACAACAAAGCAACATAAAGGGCTAAAATCAAACCATAAAATCTAGCAGTACCAAAATAAAAGGGACAACATGAAGCAGTTCAATAGCTATCTCTATCTTCTTGCAAGAAGATATTTTTATTTCCTAGATTAAATCTCAAGTTAGTTTGAGATAATTTGTAATAAACTTTTGTATAAATACTTCACAATTCGAAGTATGTAGGGTGGATTCTATTAGAAATTTCTATAGGCTTTTTTATCAAGAAGACCTAGAAGGTTATTGTATCAGTTGATGAGCCAGTGAGCTGGATTGATTAATAAAGATGAGACTGTTCCAAGGATTCATGTGTTGAGTGAATTTCAGACAAGTATTTTTATGTGTCTTTGTCATTTTCTCAAAGTTATTCATAATATTATATGTGTTTCAATCTAAATGCTATAACTGGAATAGTATTTCAGAACTTTCTTAAATCACACTTTGTTTTAACAGTTAAGCATTTGAATGTTTTGTTTTGATATTTAAATTAAGGAATTCTTAATTTATCTTTGGTTTAGATTGATTTCATAAATAATCCAGGTTAAAGGATTCTTAACTGCCCTTTGATTTTGATTACGCCTTCCTTCCTCATTCATTATCTGGGTCTGAGAACCCTTAACTGCTCTCTCACCCTGAGTGAAACCCTTTCATCCCTCTGTCTCAAACATTCTGAAATACACTCTGCTATCTTTCCCTTGGAACATCCCCTTTAGTGATTTTACCCAACCTTGCTTCCTTATCATTTGACTCCATAGCCCAATGTTCCAAAAGACATCAATTTATCCATCTGTTTAAGAGATCCCACCACCCAATCTCAAACAAATCAAAACCCCTTGAACAATCATAGCTAGCCTAAAGATTCTTAACTGAAACAAAGTTAAATCTTAAAATAGAGAGCCCTCTCTGAGCATCAGGAAGGCTAGGTCCTGATATCCAAAAGTGGATAGTGGTTACCTTTGGTTATTCCTTCTTATTACTTCAAAGGAATCATCAAAGTGATAACATTTCTGGAGAGCATACTAGGGAACTTCAATCCTCAGTCTCATAAAATCTTTAAGGAAACCTTCACTCAAATATTGAGCCCCTTAAGGTCATCACCTGAAGTAAGTGTTCATAAAATTTCATAAAAATAGCTTAAAAACTTAAAATTCATGTTCCTAAAAAGATTCTCTATACCAGGACCAACCTAGACCCAAACCCTGCAACTATAGTGGATGACCCAAAGAGGATTTTAAGACAACCTAGAACAAGAGAAACTCAAGCCATTAGTAGGCATCTAGACAGAGCCAATTCACTCCATGAGGAGCTTTCAAGTTTAGAAGAAGTTCCTTTTGAATTGTCATTTTACCTCTCCCTATTTAGGACCAAATCTGAGAATGATATCCATGAAACAGTTTTAGACCCTAGCTTTACTCAAATCATTGAATCAAAAAGGGTTATTCATCTAGATTTGGATAAATTTGTCTTAGATGCTTTTGACAAGTTAGAAGCCTTGACCTTTGTGTTGATTAGTAATATAGATAGTGTTTATCTACAACAATCTATAGAGCTAGCTGCCCTTATTGCTGCTCCATCTCAAATTTCTTCACAATCATCACTCACTATAAATCCACCTTCCTTTACCACAACTTCATCAATTGTATCTACCATAATTCAATCACCTAAATCACTTATTAATCAATCATCTTCATCATTATATAGTTCACCTCCATCAGTGTCAAGCCCTTCTTCAACCACCTCAAATTTACCCCCCAGTTAAACCAGAATCACAACAATGGCAAACATATATGCTCCTCTTGTTTTACCTACCTAACTTCATGCCATGCCTATAGATTATCAGAGTAAGATTTTCCTATTTGATGTTATTGGTCATTACACTACCCAATAGCATGTAAACAAGATGTCTAAATTTTTTGAATTGCATGAAATAGATGAGGCAGATGTCCAGATGAGATTGTTTGCCAAAATTTTAATTGGTGATGTCAAGAAGTGGTTCAAAGCCTTTCCTGCCAACCACATTACAAACCTAGGAAAATTTCAAAGGTTATTCATTGATAGATGGGAAATAAAGAAGAACCCATTGCAAATACTTTCTAAATATGAAAATATTAGGAGAGCTGCCAACGAGTCAGTTTAGGACTATTGCACTAGGTTTAATAATATCTATAATGCAATTCCAGCCAACATTAAGACTCCACCCGACCTAGAATTAAATAAAGTTCCCTGATGGTTTTGATGCTGATATGTCATACTAGCTAAGGGAGAGAAATCTTGAAAAACTTGAACAAATGCAAAGTAATGTTGTCAGTGTAGAAGCCAACCTGTTAGCTAGGAAATCACGAATGAGGAATGAAGAGGAAGTTGTATTTAAAGAAGAAGCTTCAACTTCAGATGGAAAGTAGATGTTTTAGCTAAAAGTTTAGAAAGAATTATGGATAGGTTAGATATCATGGATAGGAAAAATCAGTGGGAGAGTCAACAAGAATAACCCCCAATAAGAAACCCAATTTTTAGGAAGAACCCTAATGCTGCAAAAAATGTTACACCAGACCAACAGATTAGGCCCCCCTTCCAAGAAAACTATGTTGAGGAATCACAAAACCAAGAAGCAGAGGATGATACCCAGATTAACTTACTAGAAACCACACAGGAAGACACTATTTTTCTTACTCAAGAAGAACGAGAGTTATATATTCTTCAACAGTTAGAGTTAGAATCTGTTGAATCTTTTGATTTTAAGCAAGGATATGAATCAAATATATATGAGGTACATAAACAATATAGCTTGAGAAGTAAGAAGAATAATGAAACTCCCATTAAAATATCCATCCAAACTCAGACTAAGATAATAAAAGAAGCTCCAGTTAAAAGGGTATTGCAAATTCTCCCTAGGGGAACACCTAAAACTTCAACCCCTAGGTTTGTAGATATAACTTCCATTGAAACCCAAATAGAGCTAATCATTGAAAATAATCAAGATAAAATAAATCAAGGTAAAACAATAGAAGCAAAGACTGAAATGCCTACCACTGAGAAACAGGATAAAGGCACTCAAACTGCACACATTAAGGAAGATCTACATCAAACAAACAAACCTCATCTCCCTTTCAATATTAGAAATGAAATAGCTAAATTAAATATATCAGTTCCTCTGACCAAACTGGTAGAGAATGAATCTTATAGGTTACAAATAACTGAGACATTGAAAATAGGAGAGGGAGAGGATTCTATTAATTTGAACGATGACCAGCCTGAATTGTTGTTTGGCCCTGAGGCCATTGTAGTTCATCAGCAAGGGGGAGTTCCTCCTTTTTACATCAACCTAAATATTCATGATAAAATTTTCCATAACGCTATGTTGCACTTAGGAGCATCCCAAAATCTCATGCCAAAAGCAATAATAGAAAGATTGAACGTAGACATAACCAAGCCTTATAAGGATTTAATTTCTTTTGAGTCCAGCCAGGTTAAATGTGTTGGCCGGATAAATTGATCTTGCGGACAAGGTCAATCTCCCTAGTACCAACAGATATTTAGCAACAAGCAGGACAAGAAAATCTACCTTTCTCTAAACATATTGCAATTCATTAATAAAAACTAAAGAGGTGTTTAGATCTTACCTTAAGTTCAATGCTAGTTTGTGGCAGCAATGCTCCAACTGTCCGAAAGAGTTTCCTTTTGAGAATCTGCAACCATAAACAAGCACACATAAAATAACACTTGCATAGCTAATATAATAAATCATGTTCATCATGGTGATCAAGGAATCCATGAAATAAATCATAAAACACAGCTTATTAAGAAAAATAAAGTTGATTGTATTAACTTTGAAATAGAAAATCTTTGCAACCTTTGGTGCCTTCATGCTATACAAGCTCTTCCCCGGGTCCAAACAAGAATCTCCTCTACTTTGACAAGCCTCACTCTCTTCCAAATGAAATCGAAAAGGTATGTAACCTCTCCTCTCAAAAGCTCAATTAGGAAGACTAAGTTCTAGCAGTATTCCACCTCAAAAATATTCAGCTTTCAACCCCCTTAGTAACCAGCCCAATGCTTCATTTTATAGTGCAAAAGGAAGGAGGTTACAGGTCCACCTATGAAGGGATAGAGTCCTCCTTCAGAGGGATAAGCTCCTCAAATCAAGGGGTTAGCTCCTTAAGGTATGAGATGCATGAACCTTTACGGAGTGAACTTGCCACCTCAAGATTCCCTCTAGAAGCTTCTAGAAATGACTCAAAGTGAGTTTTTAAGAATGTACTTGCGCCTTTTTAACTTTTACAGGGGTCCACACCCATAACATAGAGACAGAGTGGTCAGGTGCACAGGAGAGATGACCATTAGGTGTGGGACTGCAAGTAATGCTAAGAGAAAGTGTGGAACCGGAGTTTTAGAGATTTTCAAGGGCTTTCTCTTATTTTCAAGGCTTGATATGAAGAACTGAGGTTTAAGACTTGCAAATAAGGAAAGTATGAGTGGTGATAGACTCACACAGATTGCAGAATGTTAAGGTGACAATTTTTGTGCAATAGATTGCCCCCTAAAGTGCGAAGTCTGTAATAGACAAGGATAGCATTTTTCATCTAAGAAGAGTGAAGTACTTTATCATTTCAAGGATTATCCTGTGGACACCCGGGTCGGAACCTGTAAAAACATTGAGTCCAAAATATATATATGTGAACATATCATCGCTGAGGTAGGCATTCCCATGCTCAGATCAAAACTAACTAGAAAACTAACTAAACTACTCTGATATAGGAATGATTTTGCAATACATCACAAAGTATAGACATATGTAGACATAGTATGGTGTAGCCATCTATTTATGAATAGTCCACTGTATAATGAATAACAAAATTCCTCGCAGCCTGGATGGTGGAAACTAGATCCAAGGTCTTGATTTTTCTTCCCGAACTAGTACGATTCTATCCATGTGAATAAATGTGTCGAAGTCGAACATGGTAGAAACCACTTGATTACTAGTCAATGATGTGAACTATTAACAAGTGTGAGAGAAACCACCAGTAATTTCAATGGCCCTCAAAGTACTCAATACAATCCATGAAATGTGAATAAATGAGTTGATGTCAAACACGTCACAGAATCCTTTGATCGAAGGTCAATGATGCAACCTGTCGTCGAAGGCAAGAAACCTGCCATTAGGGCACGCAGATTCCAAGGTACTGACGATTTCTAGATCATCTTTCTAGATAATGAGTTGAAGTCGATAGAAAGTGATCCGTCATAGACAAGCCCACAACATGAAATCATAGATCAAGTTTTGAAGAAATATATTTAGCAAGGACTAACTCAGGGATGGTCAAGATGGATGACAAATATTTTGCAAATGAATGGTTTATTGGAACTGACCTCTTGAACACATAACGACACTGCAGATGGTTTGGTGACAATTGACCCAAAGCTAATACCTAGAAACTGGTTGAAGACTTTCGATATGCTTTGATTAACTATTAGGCAAAGGATTTCCCAACCCAGGTGAACAAAAAGTGTCATGTTCAAGAGTGGTTAATTGCTTTTCTAAAACAAAAAGTATAACAAACAGGTTCATTTTTCTCTCTTTTCCCCCACCAGGCAAGTACCTCTTTATTTTTGACAGGCTTGAGGAGGATAACATTTTCTTGATTATAAGCTCATCCTTTAGATGAGTCCAACTTAGTTTAAAATTCGAACCCTAATAAGGAGTGGCCTGTTCCTGTTTAAATTTGAATAGGTCCTTTACTATTGAATTTTAAGGAGTCCAATATAGGAGAAACTCAATGTTTTTCAATTTTAGGGAGTCAGAAGAAAAACTTAAGAAAAATCCATGGTTGTCATTTTTCGTAAATTTGTGTCCCCCAACCTCGAAAAAGTATAAAATAATACTTGAGAGAATCACTTGACCATTACGATCAAGGAGTACTTTTCATAATTAGTGACTCTGATCTGAAAAAGTAAAAAAGCGATCGAAAAAACGTCGTTTTATAACCAATATCAAACTTGAAACGACAAAAGTCCGGCAATGCTTTCATGTTTATACGGTTAGAAAAGTGTTGTTAATGGACCGTCCTTTTAATTCCGTTTTAATGAGTTTAAAAAGAAAAAACCCGGCAATCTTTTCATATTTTAAGAGTCAAAAAAGAGCTTAAAGAGGACTCCAATGTTTTGCTTTTTCGTAAATTTTGGAAGAGTCTGAAAAAAGTGAAAAAGTACGCTCTTTGTTGAAAATGATCAATTCTCCCTGAAAATCCAATATTGTGCACAAAAACTCAAAACATTACTCATATCGTTTTAAAATAACTAAAAATGTAACAAAAAGTTACATTTTTAAAGTGAAAAATAAACAAATTAAAAATTCATTTATTCAAAAAAGCTTATAAAAAGGGCTTTTGTAAATTCATTTTTACCTTTTGACTTTAGAGTGAGAAGTAAGAGCTTTTGGGTACAAAACTTCCTGCGAATATTGCGGAAAATCCGACCGTTGGAATAAAAAACCGTCAGCTCCAGGTAATCCACATCATCCCTATCTTGCATTTCAACCAATTAAATTTTGATTTTAGGCCTTTAAAATTGATTTTTTAAGGAAATTTTTGTTTAAAAAACCACTCACGGGGGTCCGCAAGTGCAACATGCGGCCCCTGGGGACCTCGATTGTTTTGTACAAAGGAAAACGTCGAGGTCCCGCACCTGTTCCTAAGGATGGGTGCCGACCTACACACTGTCCCTAACTAACAGGTGTGGACCGTGAAAATAAGTTTTAAAAATTCAATTTTTTCCATTTCTGCCAAAAAATTTTGAACTAAATTGTTCTAATCTACCTTTTTTGCAATGTAGCATATACAAATTTCTCATTTGGCAGGAGCGTGAGCACGAAGATGTGGATGTTGCCACATTAATTCATCCACTTACAATATAGGCATTAAAAGCATGCGAACTATTTAAATTCTGGACCACAACCGTTATGAGGGCTTAGGTAGACTTCCTGCAATGACTGGTAGACAGGTGGAGCACATAGGACTAGTTGTTATAGACATTTTTGGGCACTGCAACCCCAATCATACATGTCCATAAACCAAGGGCTTCTATGTCCCTAAAAGTGTTGCTTCACACCCTAAAAGAACAAGGTTAGCTGATTACATCATCTCCTAGAAGTTCTCCATAGAAAACTGCTTCAACATTGGTCAAAACTGGACCTACAGGACTGCCCAGTGCAGGGGTGCAATGATCTCACCTGCTCAGTGTAGATAGGTGTGCATACTGGAAAGCCCTTTCGTAGGGTGCATGGGCGAGAGTAGGTGAAATGGCAAGAGAGTTTGTAAGGTGGTGTCATGCATCTTCCATAACTTCTCCTTGGCACTTGCCTCTTGAATTTCCCCAGGATGAGTAAGAGATCATCAATCTCCAAGTGGAATCAAGAACTATCAGAGAGAGGACACTAATCAAAATCCCAGAAGCTGACTCACCCCCCTACAATCATCTATATATGGATCCCTCATTACAAAGTTCCAGAGGCTAGAATCTTGTATCTTGTACGGAGGTGTTGTTGGTTTCCTAGTGCAATATCATAGTGTTGGGTGATCTAAGCTTTTCATGAGGTGAAGAAGGGCTTTCATGCTAAGAGGATGACGCTGGATCAGAACAATTGGTTGTAATCCTCTTTGCTATTCTTGATATTAATAAAGCTATTCAAGTTTTCGTCCACATTCTTGTATGTTTGATGATATATGCATGTGTGTGGTCAATACATATCTAGTCCTGTATTGTTTATGATTGTATATCTCTGTTCTTTCCATAGTATTATGCTGCTTTGATTCCACATGTGCTCTTTGAAGTTGGGTAGATGAAGAAGAAGCGGCGAAGATCTATCAGAAGGGAGAGGAACCAAGCAAGGAACCAAGCGCAAGACTGTGGTCGGTGTCCTTTGTTCCCCTCTTATCTACCTCTCATAAAGGAAAGCGAAAGTGGTTTTAGTTTGTTTGCTTCTAAGATAGCTACCAGTCTTAGTGGGACTAGTAGCTCCGAGTGGACACTAGATTTCTCGATAACAAAATGGCGACTCCACTGGGGAGAAAATAGATTGTTTTCTTGTCTATATTTGTCTGTTTTATAAACTTATAGATGGAGCCTGAAGTCAAGCTAGCTAGCCTTCGAACTGCATTTGCTATGCAAGTGCAAAGTATATCAATGCTGCTTCAATCTATCTCCAAGTTTTGTTTATAAACTGAACAATCGATTTGCAAACATTCTAATTACCCTGGTGGTGGCTCTAGTAACCTCATGGGATCAACCTCTATGATTTATATTTACTGAACATCACTTGCTCGGCCTAAATCCCTGAACTAAGCTGCAAACTGTAACCAAGAACCAAGTTGAACTCTTGTCCCTGGACCATCGCACCTTCTACTCTTGGGAATCTGGATGCATCACACCTCCCGTGTGCAGTAGGTGCACTGCATCGCACGTTCCTTATGTTACAGGAGCGTTGATCAGACAAGACCTCTTCCGCTTCCATATTTTGGTTTTTTGTTCACTCTCTTCAGCTTTATTCAGGAGTTTTGTTGTCTGTGATCAATACACCTCTATGGAAACCCCCTTCCTTTCCATCATTCCACCTCCATTGTGCAAAGAACTGTGAATGTTTTTGTGTATTGTGTACCATTTTCAGTTCTCTTTTAGAAAGAAGTAGCATAATCGAACTGTAGTTTCTTGATGCGGAAGTGTCGCAAGTGTCGTTTTCAGTCATAGAAGAGAATCCTATTGTTCTGGATGGTGGATTATAAAGTTACTCTTGTATTTGATTTGAATTAGTAGTTTTTCAAGTGTCGAAAACAATTTTCAATTCGAAATTGCAAAGTGTCATCATTATCTTCCTTTCGTATTTTGAAGAAAAAATGTTAGTATTGTCGCTTTGAAAAGATAATTTAGATTTGTACTTAGCATTCTTCTTGTCATTCACACATTAAGAAGGTTGAAAGCAAATGCATGCATGTGCATTTACATTTAGACTACTTGTTGGTTTGATTTAGGACAATGCATCTAGTGTCTGCTCTGTGCTCTATCTTGAAAGAATCTCATTTCTCTTTCCTTAGTAGCTAGGCTTTTCATTCCAAAAAGAAGATTAAATGATTGTTTATCATCTTAGACTGCATTTTAGGAATTATATATCTACATCACACGGTGAACATGAAAGTTAAATTTCTTAAGCAAGATCAATTGTAAGATAAATTCAATGAACATAAAAATTCTTTGGAACCTAACGGACAACATTTAGAAGTCTAGGCTAGAGACATATTCTGGTGTCGTAAAGCCTGGTAACTATCACTTTCATTGCTGGTTGGGTGATTCCTCCTCTTTGAGACGACAAGTGCCAGTACGGACTTGTGCTCCCACGTACTGTCAAGTATATGTTGGAAGACCACAATAGGCTATATCCTTTATCCTTAGGAAGCCATGTTTGCCGCCCTATCGATCGCAATGCACTGAACACAACATTCAGGAAGATTGACTGCCATACTGTAAAAAGTATTATGCAATTTTGTGATTGGTTTGGTAATCCCTCTGTCTAGATTTCCAGAGTAGTATCCTTTGTTCCTTTTTAGACTCCTTAAAGGAAAAGGTCCATCTGAGCACTTGTCACTTCAGGGTCATTAAAAATCGAAGGTGACTAGAGTCATCTTTTGTTTTTTCCCGACTCTCAAAAATTGAAAAACAAGTTGTGTCAAAGTGTCTAAAATTTATTTTAATTGGAATAATATCACTATTCTTGTGTTGGTCTTTAGGTTGAGGAAAATGGAGTCTACCAACCAAGGGTTTCCCCTTGGAGGAAATCCTAGTTCTTTCTCCTCTTGGGGAGATGTTGGTCACCTCATATGGCCACACTGTCACTTCCAAGATTGACGATTGGCTTGCCAATATGGCTCTTCTCGACCTCCGTCGTTTAGAACACCATGATTCCTCAAAAATCAAGTCAGTAACTAGATGATACTAGAGCTAACCCCTAACCTTCTACTTTGTCCATTTCTCCCTCTCCTCCTTCCTCTTCACTTGATGAAGCTGGTAAAGATGAAAATCAAGTAAATAAGAAGGAGAAGAAGGGGAAGGAGAAGAAGGAAAAGAAGAAGAAGGAGCCAAAGGCAAAAAGGGGCAACCATGCATCGTCTAGTGAAAATCCACACACTACACCATCCAACCTTAAATTTCCATGTCTCATTTGCAAAGGAGACCACTATCATCGAGATTTTCCTTGCATCCCTCGGATCTTAAGGGACTGGTCTCCTCGTTTGCACAATCCGGTGTCATCAACCTCTGATTGTGTTGAAAGTACACCGCCAACTAGTGAAAGAAAAGTATCTGGACAGAAAAGGAAATGTAAATTTTCTTGTAAACTATGTGAAGGTGATCACGTCGTCCACCATTGTCCCTTCCTAGATGAAGCTAAAGAGTTTTGGATAACCGTCCTGCTTCACTGCTACGGCTTCCTCCTAGATATACGAAACTCTTGCCGATTCCATCACCGGTTGAAAATCTGACTGACACGCCATTATGGTCAGTCGAAGCATCTATCATTGATGATAAATCCTCTGAATCCACACCAGATGAAAGTCAAAAGGTCGAGGCGGCAGTTGACTCGGCATTTCCTTCAGAGGGTCCATCTTCAAATGATACAGTCACTAAAGAGAATGAGAACGACAACGTTCAAATTCTTTTCGTAAACATAGACTCTGTTGAACGTGGGGGCAATCTACCCATTCCTTTACCACAGGAAGGAAGTTCGTCAAAGTTGTATCCGGCTGTCTATTCACTCCCACCTCCAAGCAACCTAGTCGTTTCCTTCAATTGGAATTTACTAGGCAAACCTTATCTACCGTCTAATGTTCCATTCTGAATCATTGTACAAGCTTATAGAATGGTCATGGCTGGTACCATCATAGATGAAGGGGCTTCTATGAGTATTCTTTCCTCAACTGCTTGGAAAGCACTTGGTTCATCATCGCTTTTCCCTGAGATGAGAAATCTGACAGGTTTTGACAAAGGAACCAGTAGACCGTTAGGGATCCTTCCCAATGTGCCTATTACTCTGTGAAGGAAAACCATTTATATGAACATAATGGTAGTCCAAGGACCTCTAGACTATAATCTACTCCTTGGGTGCAACTATATTTACAGCACGGGAGCCATTGTCTCCTCACTCTTTAGAGTAATGTGTTTTCCGCATGAAGGTCGAGTGGTCCAGCTCATAGACCAGCTTTCGTTCCCCGGCTCACACATAGCTAATAGCCAAATGCCATCCCTAAATGGCATTTTCATGCAAGGAATGTCTCATCAATCTCCAGTCCATCCACCTGAAGACCGTGAGTAATTTGGGAGGAAATGACTGATACCCAGGGGGCATGTACCCTGCCCTATTCTGGAAAGAAAACTCTAGGCATAGAGTAGGTTTTTGTGAAGGATATATGACTAGTCCGATACCCGTCCATATAGGAAGAGGGAATTAGACTGCAATAAAATACCTCCATTAGAAGGTAGGCCTTTCCTGATAGAACAAATGTTTTGTTTGAAAATTGAGAGGTAATCTAGAAACTCTAGTTCGCTATGCCTAGGAGCATGTGAACCTTTTTCGAGCAAGTGAAATGCGACCAGCGTAATGCTAACTATAGTTCCGCTGACTTCGACTGCTTAAGTTGGGTGAGTGATCAAATTGACCATTTTCCTTTACAGGGGCCAAATGGCACCGACGAAGTAAAGGAAAAATTTTCCTACCTGACCTTAGTAGTTAACTAACCCCTAGGACAATAGTTGGTCATTCCTAGCTTGCATGTGAAAGGATACGGAGTAAAGCTTCGAAAGTTGCAAGCTCCATAAAAAATGGAATCTATCGATGAGATGTCCTTATTATATGACTGGCACGAGCAGTTTTTATGTGAAGTTCAAGCTCGTTAAAAATTAAACCTAAGGAATGAGCAAATGTTTCCCCCAGAGTTTAAGCTCATTAAAAAATGAACCAATCTCTGGTTAATAACCATTGTGAATGTATTATCATCAGCTTTTGAGCCTTGGTCATGTTCTCATCATCACCTGCACTCTGTTTTAGCCAATCTTATGCCTCCGTTTGATTTTTTACCCTTTTGAGGAACATCTACGATGAGTGGTTCTGTTAGCCATCATTGTGACACTGCTCTGATTGGAAAATTCCAAACCTTACTTGGAATCAGCTGCTACCCAAAATTATCACTCGTTCCTCAAAAAATGAGTCTCCTTTAAGCTCTTTTCATCTGACTCGTAAAATATGAAAAGATTGCTGACCGATTGGCCTCTCTAGCTCGTTAAGGCTACTGGAAGTGCTATTCCTCCTCTAGATTTTAATCTTTTTGGACCTGAGGGATTATTACACAAAAAGATTGAGTGATTGTCTTGTTCATCTTGTTAAAACTATCGAAAATTCATCCCTTTTGTATTATTTTATAATTTTTCGGACTTAAGGGATTGCATGAAGAAAAAGGATTATTGGAGTTTCCTTTTTGTCCCTTTCCAGACTCTCTAAAATTGAAAAAGGACCGAGTTGTCATTGTCGTTAAACTCGTTAAAATAAATAGCGACAAACTTTTCCATATAGACAAGAATGAGTTTCACTGTCACTAGGCTCGTTAAAACATAGCGACGGGTTCGCCCGAAGGGTGAATTATAGAACAAGCATATGTTATCCTCCTCAAGCATGATAAAAATAAAGAGGTACTTGTCAGAAATGACTGGGGAAAATTGGGAAGAAACCTTGAAGAAAATTTATTTGTAGCAAGTCACTCTTGAACATGACACTTTCACTCCATGTCCGAGTCAGGTTGGGTTATTCCGTTCACCGGTCATATCACCATTTGTCCATCATACCATCCATCTTTGTGGTTAACACTACGAATCCATTTCAATGTTGCCGGTATGTTCAAGAGAAGTCACTTAGAGAATTCACCTGTGTCTCATCTGCTGCAATACATTCATGCTCCATTCTTTCATGACCGCCACCCTGAACCCTGTATCATCAGATCGTTTTCACCTCCAAAATCATTTGCTCTGTTCTGTGTCGTAGATGTGGGATTCATTAAGGCCCTCCTACGACAAGTCACTTCTTATCGACATTAGCTCATTATCCAAGAAGTTGGCTTAGGAACAACCCCTTTCAGTAATTTGAAGCTTGCATGCCTCAATGGCAAGTTTCTCACTTTCGGTGACAGGTTTACATCAATGACCTTCGACCGGAAGATTTTGCGTGGTGTTCGATGCCAAGTCCTTTTTCACACCACGCGAATTGTACTGTAGTACCTTGAGGGTCATTATCATTATTGGTGACTCCTCTCACGCCTGTTAATAGCTTACATCATTGGCTAGTAATCAGGGGATGTCTTTCCATGTTCGACTCCAGAACATTTTTCACATGGATCGACTTGTACACTGGGTGAAGATGGAACGAGTTTTGAAGACCCCGGATCTACTTTCATCAATCTCGGCTGCGATATATTCAAGAATATAAAGACACCAAATGTACATCATTTCCGAATAGATGATCATCCAAATCAAAGGATGATGACTCTGTCCGAATCATCAGTCTGCTACACACACGGTTGTCTGTCCTATGTACATGAAAGTGAATTTATAAAGTTGAGAATGGGAATGCCCACCACAGTTAGATCATGAAAAATATATGAAGATAATGTATTGTATTGTATCTTATTACAGGTCGCCTCCCAGCTAGAAAAAACTTCGGATCCTCATGGTAAAGCATTTCACCTGACATCAAAAGATTAGCGACCTCATGCTTTAAGGGGCAACTATTATAGACATTTTTGGGCACTGCAACCCCAATCATAAATGTCCATAAACTGAGGGCTCCTAAGTCCCTAAAAGTGTTTCTTCACTACCTAAAGGAACAAGGTCAGCTGATTACATCATCTCCCAGAAGTTCTCCACAGAAAACTGCTCAGAAATGGTCAAAACTGGACCATACTGAATGCCGAGTGTAGAGGGTGCGATGCATATCACCTTCGCAGTGTAAACGGTGCGATGCATACTGGATGGCCCTCTGTAGGGTGCGATGGGCGAGAATGGACAAATGGTAGGGATATATTGCGAGGTGGAAGATCATAGAATCTTCCAGAACCTTCCCCTCTGACCCTTGCCTCTCTGATTTCGAGCGAGGATGAGTAAGAGATCATCAATCTCCAAGTGGAATCAAGAACTATCAGAGAGAGGACACTAATAAAAATCCGAGAAGCTGACTCACCCCCCTACAATCATCTATATATGGATCCCCCATCACAAAGATCCAGGGGTTGGAATCTTGTATCTTGTAGAGAAGTGCTGTTGGTTTTCTGGTGTAACATCATAGTGTTGGGTGATCTAAGCTTTACTTGAGGTGAAGAAGGGCTTTCTTGCTGAAGGATGATGCTGGGTCAGAACAATTGGTTGTAATCCTCTTGCTATTCTTGATATTAATAAAGCTATTCAAGTTTTCCTCCACATTCATGCATGTTTGATTGTATATGCATTTGTGTGGTTAATACAGATCTGGTCCTGTGTTGTTTATGAATATAGATCTCTGTTCTTCGATAGTATTATGCTGCTTTGATTCCACAGGGGCTTTCTGACGCTGTGTAGACAAAGAAGGAGTGGCAAAGATCTATCAAGAAGGAGAGGAACCGAGCAAGGAACCAAGCGCAAGACAAAGGTTGGTGTCCTCTGTTCCCCTCTTGTCTATTTTTCATAAAGGAAAATGAAAGTAGTTCTAACTTATTTGTTTCTAAGATAGTTACTAGTCTTAGTGGGAATAGCAGCTCTAAGTGGACACTATTCCCGGTAACACTAATTAATCATTTTGCTACATAGGAAAGACAAAGTTGATAGATAAACCATTTTTGAATTTATCTCATTCCAAAAAGACTAATGAATTCAAAAGTTGTTCATTGAATTTATCTAAACAATCATTGTCATTTCTACAAAGATGCTCGGTAGCACCCACACGAAGGGGCTCATATAAAACTTTGTCAATCTTGCAAGGCTATATAATATTATTTTTTTCACTTGTTGATAATATCCAAAATCTAAAAACATTTGTGTTATATCTTGTAGTTTATATATTTCATTATTAGAGCCACATAAATTATTCTAATTTTAATTGATTCATTTCTCACATGTAACAAAATGATATAAAGCATATCATCCATAGTGATGTGTAGAGCATATTTTTAGTACAAAAAACCTTGATATAAAGAAGTAAATTGTTTTGGGTATGTAATTATGTAGGCCATAGAAATTTTAATAGTTAAAATATCAAAGATAATAGAAGAAATGAAGAACATCCATTAGTAATCTATCCTAATATGTTGGTACAAATCCTTAAAGAAGGGTGCACATGAAAAATTACTTTGTTGTCCATCACAAATGGTAAATCTCATGCATTTTTCAACATGGTCTTGCTTTGTGTGATCAATGGCCTCTTCAATCTTTCACATTTCATATAGATATGTCTTGTTTCTTATGTTCTTGGTTATTTCATGCATTTTCTAGCATGTATTCACACCCTCTTGATGTATCATATCATGCCATATTATAACACATTTAAACTTGACTTTGCCCAAGTTTTCTTGCATATGTTATAAGCTGAGTAGCATAGTAACTCCCATGTAAACAAGCAAGAATTTTGGAGTAGTGATAGTATCAAGAAAAATATTGATGTGAAAGATAGTCTAAGGGTCCACATTTTATATTTCAAATATGTGAATTATATATACAGAGGAAACACTTCATTTTGCTAAACTAATGAAAATTGAAGTAGATAAGTTCCTTCTAACCCACACTCGTCTATAATATAGACTATGAGGTGAGATGGATTTCACATGGTATAGCCATACGAAAGAAACAGAAACATCACATATATCTTAAACACAAGTATTCATTTTTGTTCATCACAAAATATCATCACTACCTATTTATTCATAATCCAACAATTCATTGTTCCATTTCCTCAAACTATTAGAATGTAGAAAAATTAAAGTGAAATTTGGTAAACGCTGCTCATTTTTTTGAAATTGATCATACATTATCAAACAGTCCTGTGATGATCCAAGAATCATCCTTCTCTTGGAAAATTATTTTCATAAAATAATCAACACGTGTAATCATTTTTATAATCATATAGACCTTCCTGTGAATGAGACGCACCTGTCACACACTCGAACGACTCTTTTTGAAGTGGCCGATCAAGGTGGGGCCGGAGATGCATCAAGTTGCGAACTCCGTCGATGGTCCTGCTGACCATTCACGGCCTTAGCGATTTCGTTGCAGCTTTGGGCGCGCTTTAAAACAGAGGCGAGTTGGAGGTGGCAAAATTATTAACGCTAAACTGGGAGGCAACCATTAGTTTCGTTGTATTGACGAGATTTCTCTGGTTAAGCTAGGGTTGTATTGACGAGAGCGATACAACTATATTTCACTTGTTAAGTTGTGCTGGCGTTACCCTGGTCATCTTTATCATCTAATTTCTCAGTGTATCCCTGTATTCCTAACAATGGCTACCACACTCGCTCCCTCTTCCGCCTCCGCCTCCACCTCTGCATCTCCCCACGGCACTTACAGCTGCGAGATCTTTATAAATCATCGCGGCACCGATGTTAAAAAAACTTTCGCCAGCCATTTGTACCGCCGTCTTCTTGCCAATGGATTCAGAGTGTTTCTTGACCAGCCGGAACTGCAGCGCGGAGAAAAAATAATCACTCAAATAGAGGAAGCTATATCAACAGCCTCAGTCCACGTGGCTATTTTCTCTCCTGGATACGCGGAATCGAGATGGTGTCTCGACGAACTCGTCCAAATGTTAGAGTCGATGAAATCAGGTGCTGCCACAGTTATTCCGGTATTTTTCAAAGTTAAACCCGCTGATCTACGGTGGACGAACCAGGGCAACGACAACAATGGAGGCTATGCTCAAGTCTTAAGTTTTCTACGGTGGACGGGCATAGATAGATGTTTCCAGCTCAATGACATAGGTAGTATTTATGCTCAAGCTCTACTTATTCATGAAAGGAAAGGGAGATACAGTCAAAAAAAACTTGCGGCGTGGAGAAACGCGCTGTCTGAGGCTTCATCTCTAAGCGGTTTTGAGTTGGAGGCTTGTAATGAGTTAGTACTCTTATCTGTATTACCTTAGCTGTACTTTTTTTGGGTTTTTTTTAAGTAACAGTTAGTTTAGCTATAGTCTCAAAAAACTGGAGTCTGGGCCAGGTTCCATATAATTTAAAATTCGAATTGATTTTCATTCACATTGAATTGATCATTCCAAAATGCAGATAGCCTATGACTGCAACTCTTTCTACCAATGATTATAATAAAAGGACACCTGGTACCACCATATATTTGCATGGCAATATAAAAACAAAATTCTAACTGACATTGGATGATCACTTTGCAAGATCAACAAACCGAGCAGATGCTTGGCCTTCCTTCTGCTCCTCCCAATCCAGCTTCATCCGCTTTCTGTCAGGTTCCTTAGTAGACTTTGTATCTACATCCTTGTACTAAGGCTCATTTTCAAATTTCTCCTCCAGCTTTTCATCCTTATTTTGATCGCAATCATTCCCCGTCTTGCATTCCATCTCTAGTTTCTCAACTTCTATTCCAGCCAAACGAGCTTCGATACCAACAATTGTGTCTTAATTTGCATCAAATGCTCTTCCATTTCAATCTTCCTCGACACGGCCAGAATCATCCCTTCAGTGGCCGTTGCTAACTTGTTCAAAAGCATTATGGGCCTCGCCATGTCTTCGATCCATTGCTAAACATTGAATGCAGATCTGCCATGATTGTGGGAACCTCCTTGATAGAATTTTGTATTGATTGCCCAGGGAAGAGCGCAACAACGGGGCCAAGGAGCGTTAAGGCCTATCAATATGAATACACCAGCAATTCACGAGCCACCCCCACAATCTGCTTTTTGAGGCCGCCTGCGTCCAACTGTTTGTACTTTGTACAGCTTGAATACTCTAGGTGTTGCTATCCATGCTACGAACCTGCACTACCTTTATTCCACAATTACACCTTTATTCCATAATTACATCGCTCGTATTTGGTTTGTTTTCCAATCTGGAGGCCACCAGGGGAATAAATATTCTCAGACACCAGAGAACATTCCATTTGAAACGGCTTGCGTATGTGAAAAACATTTGATTGTATAATGTGGATTTTGATTCACAATGATCAAGGAATTGGTTGATAACACTTCGAAGTTGGTTCTATTTCCATAGCTCCGTGACACAAAGTTGTCTCTTTCTTAGCCATTTCATCTGATTCAAAATCAAAATTTCAATACACGAGGGAATTCAATATATTCAAATTGATGTGATAGCAAAATAATCCTATCAAGAATGGAAGGGAGGGATTACAGCTTTCATTGGCTTTTCGAACTTGTGGTTTAGGAGCATTGGATCACCAAAACTCGAATCTGAGATGTTTTTTCTCTTTTTTTTTCAATAGCCCTAAATCCTAGAAAATTCAAGCTCCTTTTATTTGTCTAGACGAAAAGCAACCCTCCTACTTCTGCCACGCCTTATTACCTTAGCTATATTGATAAACAAATCGTTAAATAATTAGCTGTATTCATAAACAAACCTTCAAATTCTCATGCGGTGCTTGTTCTTTTGCTAATGACCAGTGACGAAGGCGTTCTCGTGGACGAAGTAGTGCGACAAGTGCAGAAAAAGGTGGGAAAAGCACCATTGCGTGTTGCCACACATCAAACCGGATTGGATGAAAAGCTGCAACAGCTTGAAACAAAGGTGTTATGGGAGCAGCAGCACAACAGAGGGGGACCCAACCTTGTGGGGATTGTGGGTTTTGGTGGGGTGGGGAAAACCACTCTCGCAAAATTTTTCTTCAATTCAAAGAGATCGGATTACCAGCGGTCCTGTTTTTTACATGACGTTAGAGACGCTGCAGCTAACTGTCGTCTACCATCCTTGCAGAGTGAACTTTATAAAGACTTGACCGGAAGGAACCACCTAATGCAAAATGTTGAAGACGGTATAGCTACTCTAAATGGCCGTCTCTCCTGTGGTCAAGCTCTCATAGTCTTGGATGATGTGGATGATGCTAAGCAGCTGGATGCATTATTTTCACCTTTAAAGGTTGTGCTTCCTTCAGATAGTTTAATTTTGCTTACTTCTCGCAATCGGGAGGTTCTTAGAAAATCTGCACGCATAGAAGAATCATCCATTTACATGATGACAGGACTTGATCTTCAATATTCTCAACAACTTTTTTGCTCTCATGCCTTCAACCATCCTTACCCTGCTGTGGAGTATGAAGATTTGGTTGGAGAGTTTTTAAAAGCGTGCCAGGGGTTGCCATTGTCCCTCAAAGTGATTGGGGCGCTACTGTACTCCGAAAGCCGCGAGTATTGGGAAGACCAATTGCGCAAACTATCCCAAGTGCTTCCCACGGAAATACAGAGTAGCCTTAAAATTAGCTACGATAGTCTTGATAAAGAGGAAAGGGAAATGTTCTTAGACATTGCCTGTTTCTTCACAGGAATAAAGAGGGATACAGCCATAATAGTATGGGATGGATCTGGCTGGAATGGATCGCTGGGTCTTAGGACTCTTGAGAGCAAGTGTCTTGTCACGTTCGACGAAGAAAACTGTATAAGAATGCACGATCATCTCCGGGACCTGGGTAGAGAGTTGGCAGAGCTTCCTGGATGCCCACGTCGTCTTTGGCGCCCAGCTGACAGCCTCTTTCGTAATGTGCCGACTCCATCCACGGTAGGTGTTCAAAGCTCTAGACATCATGTTGTCTTCTGAAATTTATGGTTACATAATCGTGTCTTTAGGGTTGCGAATTCCTGATCTTCGCAAAGATGTCAATCTTGGATTTTAACTACTTCACTCTAACAATTTAGGTGCGCGGACTTAGAATGATTAAACAACGATCTGGCGAATCGTCCCAAAGTCCTTCGGAGTTTAATGATCGTATCGTTGATATGAGCGGTTTGCAGCTGCTGAGAGCTCCAGTGGATTGTTTGGAAAGGATATTCAAGGCGATCAGAAACCCAGAACTTCTATGGCTTCGCTGTGAGATATATGCATCTCTCTCCCTCCCTTCGTGGATTCAAAGTTACGCTCCGGGGATTGAAATAAAGAATCTAAGAGTGTTGGAATTGGTATGCGTGGAATGGTGGTACAAGAAAGAGACCACGATGTTAGGAACCTTGTGGAACACTGAATATGAGGTACACGTAAAGTTTTATTTTGAATTTTTTCAATTTAGTTAAAAGTGTATGGCCCTAACAGGTGGCGGTATAGTTTCTAGATATTCATTTTAACATTTTCAGTGTGTAATGCAGGCACCTCTTCAGTTGAGGGAGTTGAATATAAGTATTCCCCTTTTCGAGTTACCAAAGTCCATAGGGCAGTTGAAGTACCTGCAAAGGATTGAACTGCACGACTTTAGAGGAACATTGCCTGAAGAGTTCTTTCACCACTGCTCGTTGAAGCACTTAAGACTCCGGGCACTAATGGAGTCGTTGTCAGACTCTTTGGGGAATTTCACAAGCCTCCAACATATTGACTTGTCTGATTGCCGACATTTGCAAGCGCTGCCGCCCTCATTTGGTAATTTAGCAATGCTCCAACATATTGACTTGTCAGGGTGCTGGGAATTGCAAACATTGCCGGCTTCCATTGGAAATTTGAAACAGGTCCAATATATTAATTTGTCAGGGTGCAGTAATTTGCAAAGGCTGCCGCAATCCTTTGGGGATTTAACAAATCTCCAAAAGGTTATACTGAAGCAGTGTATGAAGTTGAAAACGCTGCCAGACTCCATGAACTTGATTCGACTCAAACATCTCGATTTGAGCCGCTGCAGCAATTTCATCCTCACTGGTCAAACACTCGAGAATGTTAGCACGCTTGAAAGGTTAGACTTTTCTTGGTGTGACAAAATCGAAATATTGCCTTCCCAAGTCACACGTCAGCAGTTCCTGGAAGAACTAATTTTGACGGGTACAAATTTAAAAGAATTTCCAAATGACATTGGAGATCTCAGCAATTTGGAAATTCTGGATATAGACAGACCTTCGTTGGAAACCTTGCCGCATTCACTCCGTAAGCTAACGAAATTGAAGAATTTGAGCATCCGCTCGGGGAAATTGAAAGATTTGCCCGACTCGGTTGGCGAGTTAAAACAGTTGACACTCTTGTCAATAGATGCTCCGATACGTGAAGTGACATTTGCCAGTGTGGAAAAGGTTCAAGGAGGTCGCAGATTGTTGGACTGTTGTATTGACAAGTGCATGCCTAGACTCAAACGGTTACATTTGTTGAACACCAGAATAACTGAAATGTCATTTGGTGAAGGTGTTTGCCCGGTCCTTCAAGAGCTCCATCTCAGGGCTTGTCGTGAGTTAGTGGAGGTTGGAGGATTGCCGACAATGCTAACATCATTGAATTTGAGGGGTTGTCGTGCATTAAAGAAAATAAGGGGGTTTCGTGGCCTTGCAAAGCTTCGACATCTGAACATGGAGGGGTGTATAGAAATAGAGGACCTGCCAGCTCTGGGTATCTTGGAGTTAGACAATCTTACAGATTTGAATCTGCAGGAATGCGCAATTGGTGGTGTACTGCCATTTGCCAGTGTGGAAAACGTTCGAGGAGATTGCAGATTGTTGGACTCTTCTATTGACAAGTGCATGCCTCGGCTCATATACTTAGAGCTGTCGAAGACGAGAATAACCGAAATATCATTCGGTGAAGGTGTTTGCCCAGTCCTTGAACACCTCTGGCTCGAAGATTGTGGTGAGCTTGTGGAGGTTGGAGCATTGCCGACAACACTGACATATCTTTCCGTGGAGCGTTGTTGTGCATTAAAGAAAATAAGTGGGCTTCGTGGCCTTACAAAGCTTCGATATCTGCACATGGAAGGGTGTTGTAAAGTCGAAGAGCTGCCAGGTCTTGAAACATTGATATCATTGAATAATATAGTCCCATCTGAATGTGAGAATATGGAGAGAATAGTGGAATTGGCTGAAAGCGATGTTTAATTCGGCGGGCATCGGTGTTGCCTGAGACGGAAACGGAATCGGTGTTGTTGTCCGAGATGGCATCGGCGTTGACTTAGCCGGCATCGGTGTTTACTGAGACAGCCAATCCTGAAAGCCATGTTTTAGAAAGGTCATCCAGCTCCCCCATTTGATGACACGAAATGAGGCTTAGTTAATGTTTTTCAGTTTATTTTTATTGATACAGGTTCCAAATGTGGCTTTAGTACAAAGCTAATGCTAGGATTAATGTTATGTTGCTTCAATGTGATGAGAAGGTATCTATCACTCGGAGCGTTTAGTTTAGCGTTAATATTGTAGTTCTGTTTTTTTGGTTAATCTATGGAAGAGAGAAGTACATTGCGTCATATCAATATTAAAAAAATTTAAATGAGGCGTAAAATTTTATTTCATAAAAATTAATGTGGTGGAAATTAGTAAAATTTTATAGTAAAAATTAGTGTCGTGGAGAATATAAAAATTAGTGTTGTGCAAAATTATTTATTATATTTTATTGAAATTATTTATTTTGGAAACTTTATTTTTTGTTTTTATATATACGAGTGCTAATTTAATATGAGAGTGTGCAAGTATGAATGATTAAGGTATATATCGATTTTCATTTTAATTTTAAAGTTTTTTAATTTTTGGTTTAATGTAAGAAGAAAAACTTTATAATATCTTTAATTTATTTTGATTATTTGGAAAGTGTGATTGAATCACATAATTGATTTTGATTTTAATTTTTTTTTTGGTTTTATGCTAGAAGAAAAGTTTTATAATATCTTTAATTT